>JAXIVJ010003194.1:0-60000 GCA_036785665.1 Chirona hameri | reverse complement strand
TCAATAGTGCATGGGGGAGCGGGCAATAGTCGAAAATATTGACCTCTGTAACGTCACTGTCGCCCTCGGGTGAAGACCGTATAAAGTGCCATTGCCCTCGGCTTCGCCTCGGGCAATGGCACTTTATACGGTCTCCACCCTCGGGCTACAGTGACGTCACATCGGTCAATATTTTCGACTATTGCCCGCTCCCTCATGCACTATTCATATAATACTGATGGCTTCGCCCTCTTTTCTCCCTATCAAAATCAAACAAGTTCTTTAAATACCCAATCTGTTGACCATTTACAAACTTAAGAACTTCAATGAGATCCCCCTCAATCTTCTGTATTTAAGTGAGAACATATCCAATGTTTTAAGCCTATCCTCATATTCTAAATTACTAATGCCGTTAACCATTTTCGTTGCCCGTTTTTGTACCCTTTCTAGTAACCAACAATCTTTCTCATACGTTGGAGACCAAGCTTGAACACAGTACTCTAAATGTGGTCTAACAAATGCACAATAAAGTTTGGTTATCACCTCAGCAGTTTTATAAGAAACATTCCTGTAAATGGCACCAAGCATCCTTAGCGCCTTTTTTCTAGCTTTGGTTACCTGGTCAGATGCAGATAGCTTACTGTTAACCATTACCCCTAGGTCCCTTTCCATTACCGTCTGTGACATCTCCTGTCCCCCCATTTCGTACGAAGTTCTTCTTTTTACTCCGCCTACATGCATAACTTTACATTTGTTAATATTAAATTCCATTTGCCATGTTTCTGACCATTCAACCAACCTATCCAGATCCGACTGGAAAATATCCTGGTCGTTATCTCTCCTAATAACCCTGCAAACTTTAAGATCGTCAGCAAATTTGAACACTTTACTGTCTACACCATTCTCGATTGTATTTATGAATATTAAAAATAACAATGGGCCTAAAACTGAGCCTTGAGGCACCCCACTACGCACATCTCTCCATTCAGATTTGACCCCATTTAGTAAAACTCTTTGCTGCCATCCTGAGAGCCAAACCTCGATCCAATCAAGCGCCTTGCCGGTTATTCCTTGGCTTTTCAGTTGTAATCCTAATCTTGTATGGGGAACCTTATCAAAAGCTTTACTAAAATCAAGATACGCCACATCAAGCTGTTCACCCCTATCAAAACTATCGGTTGCCACATCCAAAAACTGCAGAGGTTGGTCAAGCACGAATAACCCTTCCTGAAGCCATGCTGAGCGTCCCTAATGATTTTATATTCATCCAAATATTCGACTATTTTATCTTTAATTATTGATTCCAGTACTTTGCAAACTAAGGAGGTAAGACTGACAGGTCTATAATTTTCTACCTTACTTTTATCCCCTTTTTAAATATAGGAACTACGTTTGCACTCTTCCAGTCAAGTGGAATCTTTGTTTCTTTTAGTGATCTGGAAAATATTATAGCCAATGGAACAGATATCTCTCTTCCACATTCTTTTAAAACCCTTGCATATATAGTATCTGGTCCCTCCGCCTTATTAGGTTTTAACTTTTTTAAATATGCTCTAACTAAATCACTACTTATATTGCCCAGGTCTCCCAAAGTATCCTCCGTTACTGGCGGAGGATGAAGTAATGCGATACCACTTTGGTGTTCGATTGTAAAATCTGAACTGAACTGATTACTCAACAATTCCACCATTTCGTTATCTTTACTTACCAACATATCATTTACTTTAAGTGGACCAATACTTTTTGAAACGTTATTCAGTTTGTAAAAAACTAAAAAAAATATCTTACTGTCGGCAATGCAGTTCCTTGCCAAGTCTATTTCCTTTGCTCTTTTTGCTGCCCTGACTCTTCTATTAACCTCGTCCCTACTTTTTTGGTAACTTCTCTTATTTGACTCAATTGGTGAACCCTTCATTTTCTTAAATGCAGCTCTTTTCATTTTGATGGCATTTCTGACTTCTGGTGTAAGCCAGGGAGGTCTATGTTTTTTTTTCTATTGCGTTTATACTTAAATGGTATGTGTCTACTCTGAACTGCTTTCAATATAGTCTTAAAAGAATTCCAGGATTCACATGTATCTAATCTTGCAAACTCACTGTTCCAATCTATCTGGGCAAGTTCATTTCTTATTTTGTCAAAGTCTGCTTGATTAAAATTTGAAACCAGAAGGAGATTATCTTTGAGCTTAACATTAGATGAGATATTAAAGTTTACTATACTATGATCGCTTTTACCGAGTCCCTCACCGATGGTTACATCACTCACTAGTTCTCTGTTGTCAGAGAAGACTAGGTCAAGAATTGAACATAATCTAGTTGGTTCAGTGACAAACTGATGCATACAAAGTTCCTCTTCAAAAAGTTGCCTAAACATCACACACTTGTTGGTCTCTACCCTGCCTTCATACCCCCGTAAATTGAAATCCCCCATGATGTGACAATGTGTTTTAAAATTCTACGAATTTCCTCGCAGATCACTCGGTCTTCTTCAACTTGAGGCATTCTCAAAAGATTACCTGGTCTGTAGAATGCTCCTATTCTTAAGTTATCCCTATTACCTGCACCAATTTTAACGTCTATCCAAATTGATTCTACGTCCTTCGCTTTTAATGGATCATCAACCCTCGTAGCACCGTACAAACTGTTGACGTATACAAACACCCCGCCACCCTGCCGTGATTTCCTGCAGTACGAAAACATGTTGTAACCTAGTAGTTCGAAGTCATGTAGCCTATCACCACAAAATTCCTCACTAACCCATGTTTTTGTTACACAAATAATATCCGGTTTTTTAATACCAACATAGCATCTGAACTCATCAAATTTTGATCTAATGCTCTGTGCATTTAACATTATACATCCAATATAACATTTAGGTGTCGCTCTACCACTGCTACTACTGCTACAGTTATGATAACTTTGATGCGTCCCATTACCAGTTGAACCTTCACCATTGCTTACTTCTCGATGCCCTTTTACCTGTGTCTTCTGACCCCCCTCTCACCTAGTTTCCCTTAATCACCCTTGCGTATGCAGCCCCCAGTACTGTCGCCCCCTCATCCGATAAATGCAAACCATCCCTCATGTAGTACACGTCGCTGCCATAAAACTTATCCCACAGGTCGACAAACTCAAACCCCATAGCCGAACATAGCTTACTCACAGAGTGGTTTGCTGACAGGGCTCTGGAGTACCACTCCGTGCCGACTGCAGCTCGAGGGAGGATGTCAGTGATGACGATAGTCTTCCTAGCCTCCTTCAGCGTCTGCAGCAGTTGCCTGTATTCGTATACAAGCTTTACGCTGCGCCTCGGTCCAACGTCATTGACTTCCACCTGTATGATGATCGTTTCGGGATCGCACGCACGTAGCTCGTCCTGGATAATATGGCCAAGTTCGGACACTTTCACTCCTGCCTTAACGGCACACCTGTCCTCCCTCCCACACAACACTCTCCCAAGCGTTCTCACCCGCGAATCACCGATCATCAAATATCTCATCTTTTTCTTCTCAGGTTCCTCGGCAGGCTCCAGGACACTGAACCTGTTCGATAAGGCAACACAGTGTTCCTGCTCTCCGGGAATGCGATGCCTCTTCCTACCCTGGATGTGCTGTCTATTCTTATCTTGTACAGTTATCCAACTATCTCTCTTCTCTTCTATCTTCTCTCCTTTCTTCTCTATCTTCTCTTCTATCAACTTTTCTATCGTCTCCCCAAGCTGCTCTTTACTCTGCTATTCTATCTTCTCTCCTATCGTTTCTACTATGTTCCTTCCGTCTGCTCCTCCCTTCTTCCCTCTTCCCTTCTCCATCTCCCCTTCCATCATACTTTTGAATTTCTCTTCTATCTTGTCTTCTATCATCTCTCCGATGATCTCGTCTATCTTTTCTTCTATTTTCTCTAGTATCTTCTTTTTTATCTTTTTTATCTTCCTTTCTATCATCTGTTCTATCTTCTTATCCAGCTTCTCTTCGATCATCACTCCTATCTTCTCTTCTATTTTCTCTTCTATCTTCTTTTCTATCTTCTCTTCTATATTCTCTTCACTCTTATCCTCTCTCTTTTCTTCTCTCATCACACCTCTCTTATCTTCACTATCCCCTTCTCTGTCAGCATCTACCTTCTCTTCTCTAGTATCTTCTCTCTCCTCCTCTTTCTTCTCGTCAGAAGTATTCCCACACTTTCGGGCTCTCTTGCGCCTTGAAATAGGAATTTTCAAAATTCGGTTAGATTATTCAATTTGATCTACTTGATTTCCTGCTAGCTGTCCATTACTGTATCTTCACGCAGAAGCGCATGTGGAAATTTTAACGTGATTTTTTTTTGCCTCGTGACATGCAAAAATCAAACAAGAAAATCCGAGCTCGCTGGTTGAAAAATTCACTTCAAAATATTAAAATAACAAAAAAATCACAATTTAAGTTAAGGATTTTACCTTGTCTGGAGCAGTCACACGTCTGCAAATACCACCAGCACCTACCTCAGCCTCTTATCTATCTTCTGGTATACAACTTTTCGGAATATATACCCTATTAGCGCAAAAATTGTCCATATTGGTAGAGCCTCTAAAACACGTCTAACTTATCCAAGTATCTTACACACACGGTTATGGTTCACACATGACAATGATGTCCCACATAGCTACGGTGATATCAATCTGGCACCACCAGACTGGCAGCCTATTATATACAAAATATCGTTATTTCTCGTAGTGCTTGTGCAAGGAGCATGAATATATTTGTTAATGTTTGTTTAATCGACCTTCCCCTTGAATGTACCAAAGTAACAGTTTTTGGAAGTTACAGTTTTGATGAAAACGAAGGACCACCCAGATAGGAAAATTGCTGAATCTCTGTGTATCAGAAACAAAAAACCGAACTTGAACGAAAATATGTCATCGTGGCGCATTATCTCAGGATAGGAATGCTTTTTGTATGATTTTTCTTTTTCGTCGTGATTTATATAGCTACTTGCTTAGAACAGTATATGTCATCGTGGCGTGTCATATCAGGATGGGAGTGCGATTTCGTGTGACTGCTTTAACAAATTTGTTCGTCTTTATTCTTTATTTATTGATATAGCTATTGGCTAAGCACAATAATATGCTATCATGGAGAGTGATCTTAGGAATGTAATTTCGTGTGATTGATCTACAAAATGTTCGCCTTTATTTATTTATTTTGAATCGGGTAGGTTTTCAGCTGGGCTGGGTGGAGGATGTAGTCTCTGATTTTCACGAGCTGTGCTAAATGTCTATTCTTGTGTCGTGTATGTGAATGATGTGTTATTTCGATAGCAATACATCTGATGAAGGGCTGTGCCCGAATGCAAATGTAAAACAAAGTTTAATTTCTTACTTTGGTACATTCAAGGAGAAGGTCGATTAAACAAACATTAACAAACAAAATATCGTTGTTTTTATAGACCATACCTACTATTTCTAGTATCTACTACTATTTCTAGTCGACAGCAGATTGGGAGGACCGCTTGGAGAAACTCATTGACTTAGCACAGGGACTCGCCGCCGTCCGGTCGGCAGATCCGGCGGATTTACCAGCTCACCTTCGCTGCATAGTGGAAACTGGAATAAGTTTTGGAACAAATTTAGAAACTAGAGTATATTTGAGATTGTTGACCATGGCCCATGACGCATTTTAACCCTATTCAGAATTACGTTATCCTGCGGGGGCAGATTCTGCCCCCAGAGATTTCAAGAATCGCTTGGTTGATTTCGATGGGGAAAACGGCATTTGATTCGTCATGACAAGATCTCTCTTTTTAAACCCCGAAATTTTTGTTTTCTTTTAAAATGGGGGGCCATGGGGCAAAAAATCCGTTTTTGTTTTGTTTTTTGAAAGGTCATTGCGGCCATTTGACTCAACCGATTTTCATGCTCCAAACGTTTGTGAGCTTCAAATGTACTGGTCTTTAATATATCAAAAACCAAAACCAAAATAAGAATCATAGGCGTATCAGGGAATGTAAAATGGCCGGATTTTCTGGAAAAAATATGTGCTGTTCGTGATTGTTTGGGACGACATGAACGTCACATGTGGGCATTATATGCTGTAATTTTTTAAATTTGATATATTGCGCATAGGCAGATCCAGGAAAAACATGGGGGCACCATGCGCGTAACGCTTTTATAATCTTACTAATTTGAATTTGGACCTAATTTGAGGGTGTGTATCGCCCTCCATTTTTTATCCTGAGTGCACCTCTGCCCCAAAATATGTACAATCCCAGTATATATGATGCATATTGCATTTAAATTGTTTCTCACGCATTTATTGCACTGCAAACCACGAAGGAAGTATGCGCCGCAAAACCGCATGCGTAACACCCTCCCAAAAACAGGAGCCTGGAACCGCCTCTGCTATACCGATTTTTTTCTTCAAAATTTTGACTCAACACGCGCTATTCACTTTTGGGGAAATTCACAAAGTTTCAGGACGCTAGGCCCAACGGTTTATACGCGGCAAGTGAAAAACCACCGGGGGGAGGGGGGGGGGGGGGGGGGGGGGGGGGGGGCAGAATCTGCCCCACGCAGGGAATAGGGTTAAACTTCGATTTGAAGTCAAAGCGACGAAAGCGACGCATTTTTTTAGCGATTCTGTGTCGCAGGGAGTAGGTAGGTATCCTGCTTCATATTAAGGTGAGGTAAGTTTAAGTTAAAATACTCAAAAAGTGGATAAAATAAATTGCATAGTTCCGCTGTCAGGACTTGGCATGTTACTGGCGGTGTTTTAGTGCCTAAGTGAGCTTGCACCAGCGATAGTATACAAATTTAGATGTTCTAACATGTCAAAAGTTAGTGTACCAATACCTTTTATTCTTTCACTCGATTTTGTGAAAGTGTACAATGATTTTGCTTTTAATTACTACCATATCATTTTGTCCAGGCTCTCACTACAGCTGATAATTATGTTGGGCAAAGAGTGTCCGCATGTTTTTCTTTTTTAGGGTAAATAACCATAATTTCGGACATGTCAAGACATCAAAATGTCATGTTATTGTTGGTGTGTTGGCGCTAAGTGTGCCTACACTAACAACAGCATTAAAGTGTGATGTTTGACATGTCCGAAGTTACTTCCGTTAACGTACTACTATATTTATTCGATATTCATCAATTGATATTATGCATTATTCACTCCCCAACACTGTTTGCACCATGCTGCAGTTGGTAAACTTGTGCTTGATTCCAGTCGAATCGAATCCGATTCCGGAATCGATTCCGTTTGCACTGGAATCGGAATCGGATTCGATTCCATTGGCATTTGGGTGAAATCGGAAATAGGTGGAGTCAATCATTTTGAGAAAATGATGGAATCGGAATCGGAATCAATGGCTATTTCAAGTGATTCCGTGTTATTTTCGTAAAAATCAATATGACCATGAATTTAAGCTTCCCTGAAGGCAATCTGTTTCTTTGAGAATATAACTAAAGCAAAGCTAGGCGATGATTTTTGCCTAATGAGTGTCAATAAACAGGATCAGTAACTATACTTATTTAGGTGGAGATGTCCAATTGTCAATGCATCAAGATTATAGGTATGTATAAATATCATATTGTTTTGAACCTTCGTTAGACTTTGCCGTTTGTGAACTGTCACGATTTTGCAGCACATAACAGTTTTTTTCTCAACAAAATTCATGATATTTTTGGAAGATTTATAGCAAAATAGTCATTAAATATACCTGTAAAATATATTTAGTTTTACTATTCGTGTCATGCATGTCATTTGTATAAAATATAGATATGATCGGACATTTATGATGCAGAGTGGAATCAACGGAATCGGATTCGGAATCAAGCTTTTTAAGTGTCCTGGAATCGGATTCGGAATCAATTCCCTTAGTGAAATATCTATTGGAATCGGAATTGGAGTCAGACACATCTAACTTGGCATGGAATCGGAATTGATTCCGCTGAAGCGGAATCAAGCACATGTCTGGCAGTTAGTGATATTAATGTGCTGTTTTTTGGGGGGAGGGGGAGGGGGAGACAGTGGAGCACGCAGGGGGGTCAAGGGGGTCAACTGACCCCCCCCCCCGCCGAAATTTGTGAGGGGGCCTGCATCAAAAGGGCCCGTATTTTGGCCCATACCTGGCAGGCGCCCGGTCTTGGTCAGGCCCGATCGAGACAGGGACCCGGTGCCGGCAAAGGTGTGGCATGGGGCCCTGTCAGGACGAGGGTCCGGTCCTTGCATATGCTTGATGCAGGTCCGTTTCTGGAGGGGCGCGGTCTTGGTCAGGCCCGATTGAGACAGGGACCCGGTGCCGGCAAAGGTGTGGCATGGGGCCCTGTCAGGACGAGGGTCCGGTCACAAAAGAGACCGGTCCTTGCATATTATTGATACGGGCCCCTTTCTGTTAGGGGCCCGGTCTTGGTCAGGTCCGATCAAGGCAGGGGTCCGGTGCTGGCAAAGGCGTGATATGGGGCCCGGTCAGGACGAGGGCCCGGACACAACAGAGCCCGCTCCTTGCAAATTATTGTATACTTCCTGATATGGGCCCGTTCCTGGTAGGGGCCCGCTCCTGGTAGGGGCCCGATCATGACAGGGCCCGGTGCTGGCAGAGGCGTGATATGGGACCCGGTCAGGTCGAGGGCCCAGTCACAACAGGGCCCGGTCCTTGCAAATTATTGATACGGGCCAGTTCCTGGTAGGGGCCCGGTCTTGGTCAGGTCCGATCAAGGCAGGGGCCCTGTGCTAGCAAAGGCGTGATATGGGACCCGGTCAGGACGAGGGCCCTGTCAGCCGTCACAACAGGGCCCGGTCCTTGTAAATTATTGATACGGTCACGTTCTGGTGACACGGGCCCGTTCCTGGTAGGGGCCCGGTCTTGATCAGGTCCGATCGCGGCAGGGTCCGGTGCTAGCAAAGCCGTGATATGGGGCCCGGTCAGGACTAGGGCCCGGTCACAACAGGGCCTGCTCCTGAAAAATTATTTGATACGGCCCCTTCTTGATAGCTCGGCCCGTTCCTGGTAGGGGCCCGATCGAGGCAGGGGCCCGGTGCTGGCAGAGGCATGGTATGGGGCCCGGTCAGGAAGAGGGCCCGGTCACAACAGGGCCCGGTCCTTGCATATTCTTGATACGGGCCCGTTTCTGGTAGGGGTCCGGTCTTGGTCAGGTCCGATCAAGGCAGGGGCCCGGTGCTGGCAAACGCGTGATATGGGACCCGGTCAGGATGAGGGCCCGGTCAGGACCAGGGCCCAGTCACAACAGGGCCTGGTCCTGGAAAATTATTTGATACGGGCCCCTTCCTGATAGCCCGGCCCGTTCCTGGTAAGGGCCCGATCGAGGCAGGGGCCCGGTGCTGGCAAAGGCGTGATACGGGGCCCGGCCAGGACGAGGGCCCGGTCAAAACAGGGCCCGCTCCTTGCAATTTGTTTTATACGGGCCCGTTCCTGGTAGGGGCCCGATTAAGGCAGGGCCCCGGTGCTGACAGAGGCGTAATATGGGGCCCGGTCAGGTCTAGTCTGTGGCCAAAACTAGTGGCTAGAGCAAACATGAACTAAATTTATCCCTTAACAACTGAGAGATATACGCGTTCCTCCCCCCCCCCCCCCCCATAGGGTTACATTGAAAAGGTCACGATCATAACTTGGCCTTAGGTCACCGATATAGAAAATCAGAGATATTGTAGTCCCCAATGACCTCATGACGTGCCATGATTTTTATGTCGCTCGATTAACTACTGTGCCGGTGGTGCTACCTAGAAGTTGTTTGGTTGTCATGTCACTTGACCTCACCTGGTGACCTCATCTGACCAGGCCGGGACCCAATTTTTTTGCCAAACGTGGCTCATTTCAAGTTGCTGAAAGTTTCAAGTCGATATCTCTATTCGTTTTCTTGTTATGGCGAGAAAAAAACAAGAGGGGGGGGGGGGCGAAAAACACTCAACACCCAAGCGCCTGAGGGTTAATTCCTATTCTGTTCGCGAACGTAGCCTAGCGTGGTTTATATGGGACGTTAACGCTCAAAGGCTGGGACTTTTAAACTTGTAGAGGACATGAATCTGGGAGGTTAGAAAGGAGAAAAACGCCATAACTTGACCCAATTTCTAAAATTGCCTCAATTTCCGAAGAGATAATTTATGCATGCCTAGAGAATATAAAGTCCCGTGTAAACGTGGTTTCTATCTACACTACAATTTGTGCATAAGCATCTCAAACATTTATGTGCGTAGCCAATTAAAATTGTAACGCTCAACTTCACTGAGGAAATATAATGCTTCGCGTTACGTTTCATAGTCAATACTAGAGATGTACATACCTAGGGACCGCTGATGATTTTGAGTATACAAGCCCACCAAAGACAATGGGTAGCAGATCTCCCGAAAAAACACCTAGTTATTACGACGTTTGCATTTTTTTTCACGCGATCTGTTCCCCGTGCTTCTCTCATTTTGACCAAACTCCAGAAAGCCTGCGCGCAGCTTCCAGACAGGATATGCAGCAACTGGTTGACACCAGGCCCTGGATCTGTGAGTTATGCCTTCCCAAGTCATGCGCGAGACCGTCTCCATATTTGTTGCGATGCTGTATGTTGTAAAAATCAGCCATGTATCGCGCCAACTGATCACACATACCTGCTACGAAAATATCGTATCGGTTTACCCCAGTCACCAGTTCACCACTACTGTGTGTTGTCATTTAACTCATTTCGTCAACTTTCGACAGTTGTACCGCACATCAGTAACACACGCACCTAAAATTCGGACATCAGTAGCACACGCAGTCACCTTACACGACATTGACAAGACAATTATCATGTCTCAGATCCCATGCTGTAGGGGGCCCGCTAAAAAACAAGTGACCGAAATCCGCGAAGTTATCTAAAAAAAAACGGGTGGGGCACACATACAAGGGGACACTCACACACTCTTACACACTCTTAGGGCTCTGACCCCCCCCCCAAATGGAATCCTGCGAGCGCCACTGGGGGGTAGACATATCCTAAGTAATATTTGTTTTCAATGTAAAACTTGTTTGAAAGTCATCCCAGGCAAAGGTTGTCAGTTTGTAGGGAGAAAACAGGGTTAACAACAGTAACCCCGGACACGCCCTAAGGGCAGACTGTTCATGCTATTGGCGATGTAGTGTCGGCATCGTCTTCATCACTAACAGCATGAAGAGTATGGCATTAGGACTCTTAGGATGTGTCCGGTGTTAATGTTGTCTAACCTACCTGTGAAAAGTCTGATTAAATTAAAAACTGCTTGCATTTGGCTTTTGTGTGCACTGGGACTTTGCTTCAACAGTTTTACATGACAGATTGGTATACTTTTTTAAGATAAAGAATATACTGTTTAATAAAATATTGAATGCAATGTTCAGTATCCCTAACCATTAGGTTTGGGTATAAGTTTAGGTTTAGGATAGTGAGCTGACGTTAGACGGGACTATTCAGGGCTCACTTCAAATCAGGTGCGGGCTGGTCAGGTCAGGCTGAGGAAATTGCGGCCCAGTGTTGGTCAAGTTCGTTTTTAATCATATTGGTCGTTGTGGCTTCAACTACTTCTTTATTATTCAGTATGATCACATAAGTCACATTAACATGTCATGCAACAAGTTGTGCATGTCAAGTTGCAGAATACATGTGAATGCACACATATTTTTAACCCATTAACCCTATTTGTAACAGGCTCCTGGCTACCCCTATTTGTAACAGGGGGGCGGATTCCGCCTCCCCCCGGAGATCTTGAGATCTACCCGTCCGATTTTCACAAATGAAGCGGCATTTGATTCCCCTCAACACGGTCTGCATTTCTAAAAAATAAACAATCGAAATTTTGGATGGGGGGGGGGGGGGAAACAGAGGGGAAAAAACTACAAATTGTAGAGGTATTTGTGATCCAACACCGCTGTCATCTTTATCAACTAATTTTAACACAACCAATAGGGATCGATAGAGATTGAATTGAAGATTAATATATGGCGGTGACTTTTGAAAATTAAAAAATAATAGGCGTGTGCAGGTCACTCAATATGGGGGGGGGGGGAGGGTGAAGTAAATGCGTAATATAACCATTTTTTGATGTTTAAAAAAAAAAAAAAATAGAATGGTGTGTTATTGCGAAATTAGACAAAACAGATATAACACATATTTTCCCCATAGGCGGTACCAGGTTAGAGAAAAAGGGAGGTCAAATAGGAAAACAAATATTAAACGCAGGCAAGTTGCTACCCAGCACTATAAATAAGTTAATGCTCGTAGATAGTTCCTTTTTGCATGTTGTACTTTATCATAGACGTATCCAGGATCCAAAGTGGGGAGGCGAAATACCTTTTGATATTTATATTATCCGCTATTATGATACTAACTAGTCAACAGTGACTATTCCACTTACAACTTCAATTCACATTGCTTACCCCCCTTTTTGCCCTATCTGGACTCGCCTATTATCTTATAATCGTCCGTCCGTAGAGTACCCTGCGGTGCATGTTTCATCCGAAAACAGCAATATATTATGTCATTGTTGGCCCATGCATCATAGTTTTCTTGCAATAATATGACCCCCTTCCTTCCATTCCTGAGCGCGCCTCTGCCAAAAATGACTTCATTCCCTCTCTTGACCTCATATGTGCATATATAATTATAAACTAACCTTCTATTGCGCCGTAATCGCTGGCATATCGTCATCACCATGCCAGTCACCCCCCTTGTCATGTACCTGAACACGCCCCTGCAACTCTATATGCAATAAATGATGCAAATAATGGAAGGAGAAGCTATCTTTTACATCTTGATAGCTGTAAATGACTCTTACATTGCTCTATTGGCTTCCCATCAAGCATTGAATACTTCCAAGAAAACTCCCCTTTTCAAGCCCCTGAAACCGCCTCTGCCATGCAATTTGTATGATATTTCATTAACATCAACTAATTTGCACTTGTTTCAATTACCGTACACCGATTTAACTCCTTTATACTTGAGGCATATTTTTTTTTACGTACCCACATATTTATTAACATGACATTTCACAAAGACATCATGCGGTGACATGACACATGCGACATCATGTGGTGACACACCACTCTCGCATGACACATGCGACATCATGTGGTGACACACCACTCTCACATGACACCTGCGACATCATGTGGTGACACACCACTCTCGCATGACACATGCGGCATCATGTGGTGACACACCACTCTCACATGACACCTGCGACATCATGTGGTGACACACCACTCTCGCATGACACATGCGACATCATGTGGTGACACACCACTCTCGCATGACACATGCGACATCATGTGGTGACACACCACTCTCGCATAACACATGCGACATCATGTGGTGACACACCACTCTCACATGACACCTGCGACATCATGTGGTGACACACCACTCTCGCATGACACATGCGACATCATGTGGTGACACACCACTCTCGCATGACACATGCGACATCATGTGGTGACACACCACTCTCGCATGACACATGCGACATCATGTGGTGACACACCACTCTCACATGACACATGCGACATCATGTGGTGACACACCACTCTCGCATAACACATGCGACATCATGTGGTGACACACCACTCTCACATGACACCTGCGACATCATGTGGTGACACACCACTCTCGCATGACACATGCGACATCATGTGGTGACACACCACTCTCGCATGACACATGCGACATCATGTGGTGACACACCACTCTCGCATGACACATGCGACATCATGTGGTGACACACCACTCTCGCATGACACATGCGACATCATGTGGTGACACACCACTCTCACATGACACATGCGACATCATGTGGTGACACACAACTCTCGAATGACACATGCGACATCATGTGGTGACACACCACTCTCACATGACACATGCGACATCATGTGGTGACACACAACTCTCGAATGACACATGCGACATCATGTGGTGACACACCACTCTCACATGACACATGCGACATCATGTGGTGACCCACCACTCTCGCATGACACATGCGACATCATGTGGTGACACACCACTCTCACATGACACATGCGACATCATGTGGTGACACACCACTCTCACATGACACATGCGACATCATGTGGTGACACACCACTCTCACATGACACATGCGACACCATGTGGTGACACACCACTCTCACATGACACATGCGACATCATGTGGTGACACACCACTCTCACATGACACATGCGACATCATGTGGTGACACACCACTCTCACATGACACATGCGACATCGTGTGGTGACACATGCGACATCATGTGGTGACACATGTGACATCATGTGGTGACACATGCGACATCATGTGGTGACACATGCGACATCATGTGGTGACACATGCGACATCATGTGGTGACACATGCGAGATCATGTGGTGGCACACCACTCTCACTTTACCCATTCCCGAGAAAGGCGCCTGTCTGTGCGGCCCGTCTGGCCAAGCCGGGACGGCGCCATTAACATTGGCGAAACCGTCCCGGCTCCGGGGAGGTCTTACCGCCCCGGCCGGGGAGGACTGGAGGATAACACCCCGGCGCTCCACACGGGCCGCCGCCCCCCGCCCGCACCGCCTCGCAAGAAGAAAAAAAAAACGCGGCCACCCCGCGTAGCGGTGCCCCATGCCACTGGCCGGGCGAGCGACCCGCCAACCAGTTAGGTTGGCGAATCGCCCGCCCGGCCAGCCGACCGGCCCTGCAAATAAATGAAAAGGCCAGTCTTGGGTTAGCCCGGTTGGGTTAGACCGGGGGTTCTTCCTTCATCAGTCGATTTTTTTCTTCATTATCCCTCCTCAGAGCGCAACACAAGTATGTGTATCCGCATTTCACACACGTACACAATCGTGGAATCTGTACATCATACCACCTAAACATCATGTAACTAGGCAGTCTTACTCCATCCCCTATTCTATCCCTCCCGACGGGCCGACTGTCATTGTGGAAGGGGCTCATCCGCATAGCTTTTTATGCGCTTCATAATATAGCTTCCCTACTGCAGTCTGTTTAACATTACAACTATTAAATTCTGCATTTGTGTGGAACTTAATGAAGTCCTGCATTGCCTCTGTGTTCAATACACCATTCGCTGCTTTAGTCCTATATATGTAATATTTTGCAAATAGAACCAACCTTTGTATATAAATTATTTCTTCTGCTGGTATTGGATAATAGTTTTCAAAGCCCATAATAGTTTTGAATTTGTCTAACGTTATATTGCGTCCTAACCTATTTCTTATCAGGGATTCTATATTGGTCCAGATACACCTTACTTTGGGACATGAGACAAACAAATGCATTAAGGTCTCCCTGTCGTTATTACAAAACGTACACAATGAACTGCTCTCCGTGAATTTAGCAACAAAAGTGTTTGTGGTCAGTATTCGATGCATGAGCCTATCTTGAAACCATAGCAACGTCGTGTTCTTTGTGCATGTGCCAAACCTTAGATAAAGTTCGGCCCACTCAAGGTTACGTCCTAATTCTCGATTCCATTTATTCTCTGATTGCAATCGATATCTATTCACCCCATGTTTACAGTCGAGCAAAACCCTATAATACATCGAACGTGTATTATATTGCGGGGATGTTTTTGTTTTTGTTTTTGTTTTTGTATAATGTTTTTGGATTCAAAACAGCCTCCAATGCTGACTGCATATTCGGACCTATCTCAAGAGGGGGCATCTGGCCATTACACGTTGCTCTTATTGCTCTTTTAATCTCATATATTCAATCATTGGAATGCGTGTCCGATAATTGTTTTTGAAATCGTCGTACGACATTTCCTGTCTCGCATTTGACCAGAGGTCACCCACATATCTACAGACCGACTCTAACAACCTCTTATTCCAAACTGGTTCGTGTCCTCTCTGTATGAAAGACGAGAGAAATAGAGACTGCGTGTGAACATTTTGAGGCGAAATTACAAAACATCTCTTGAAAGCATCCCAGATCTGAGCAACTTTTCTCCAAAAAGGATTCATTTCATTGAAAATTATTTTTGAAGAACTTTTATCACCGCATGTGAACAGTAGCTCACAGTTTGGCAGCGTATTCAAAGTAATATATTTCCAGTCACGGTCAGAACAGATAAACTTTTTATCCAAGAGACCTTCAAAGCATCATTGTACGTTTGTACACATGGAATTCCAAAATTTTGCAGCATATGGTTTCGTTTAATCTTATCTTGCCCATTGTTCCACAGAAAACTAAAGAGTTGTTTTTGCAACTTTGAGATAGACTCAACCGGGGGGCATGGCAGCATGGTAAAAATATTTGTTAGTTTAGACAGTACTAATGTTTTTAGCACCGTACGCTTGCCATAACCTGTTAATTTACGTTTCAGCCAGCCCTTTAGCAGGTTTCTGATATCAATTGTTTTCGCCTCAACGATAACACTCATGTCTAGCATGTCCCTTGTAAACACAATACCCAAATATTCAAACCTTTCATTGATGACTCGAAAAATAGATTCAGCAATAAAATCTGGAATTCGATACGAGCTCAGTCAGAGAAGCTGTGTTTTTTTTTGTACATTAAGTGATAAACCCGAGACTAAACTAAACTCCGATATAGTGTCCATACAACTAACATAACTGCGATGTGAGCCGTCCAAAATAAAGGTACAATCATCTGCATATTGTTCAATCTTCACATCTACACTACCCACTCTATAACCTGCGATAGCGGTATTTTGCCGTGCCATAATACCTAGAACCTCGACACAGAGAATGAAAAGCAAGGGTGAACAGCAATCTCCCTGTCTACATCCCTGATTGATCGGAAAGAAGTCTGTGGATGTTTTATTTTGCGTTATACATGAGTTTGCTCCACGCAACATAACCTTTACCCAGCGAATGATGTCCGGACCGAAGTTAAACAAAGCTAACACCTCAAATATAAAATCTGATCGTATTTTGTGTGTCGTATTCAACAATGAAATGGGTCTCCAGTTATCGATTTTATTTTTGGGTTTTCCAGATTTTGGCACTAAGGTAATTATTCCCTGTTTTTGCGTTATTGATAACGTGCCATTCACAAAACCCCAATTCAATGATCGCACAAGAAATACTCCTAACTTATTCCAAAACACTTTAAAGAATTCCGGCGTAAACCCGTCTGGCCCGGGATATTTATAATTATGCAGCCTAGCTACCGCCTTACCAGCTTCCTGCAGAGAAAGGAACCCTTCTATTTGTATTCCCTCTTCCGAGGATAGCTTATTAAAATTATCCCCTAGCAATTGCTTCACATCCACAAGTTGTTTTGTTCTTTCCCTAGACCGGTAAGCGCTCTCAAAGAAGTCTTTCAGAGGATCCATTATAACTGACTGGTCATTTGTGTCTTCTCCCTTAACCTCAACTTCCAATATACTTTTTTTGTATATTGCCGTTTCTCAAGACCGCAAAAGTATTTTGTTGGACGTTCTCCCTGCTCAATCCATCTAGTTTTTGCTCGCACCAATACACCGTTCATCTTTTCCCTACGCAAAGAAAACAGCTCGCCTCTTAACTTTTCCAGCTCCTCAATAACCCTGGGATCTTGTGATGCTATTATCTAGAAGCTGCAACTTCTCAACGAGTGTTTTTTTCTCGCAATTCTGACGCTTTCTTTCTCTGGGGACCCATACTGAATGGTAATCCCTCGCAAATGGCAAAGTAACGTTTAAAAAACAGCTGGTCATCGACGGAAAATTTAATATCTGGATCTGATTCTATCGCTTCTGTAGAGTATGGTTGTAACACATACAATCTCTTTATATACATTATCTCCCTCTTAACCAAATCGACATATCCGTCATGTTTTAACAAACTATTGTTAAACTTCCAGAACAAACTTCTTTTCTTTTCCTTCGTGCTGGGCTCCTGAAACTCAAAGTGATTACATTATGGTCCGTTCTATAACCATAACAAATATCGGAAGAAGAAATACTGGGTAAAAGTTCTGCTGATACCAGGAAGAAATCAAGCCTCGAAAACTTTGCCGGGTTCGGTTTCCTCCATGTATATCTGCAAAGGTTTGGATGTTGTTCCCGCCATATATCCACTAGATTTGCAATGTCCATGCAATGCAGCACAGCTTTCCTGGCACTCAGATTTCCAACACTGCGATAACACTTTGTGTCTTTTTCCGGATCCAGTACTAAATTTCAGTCATCAACGAGCATGACTGAGTACTGGTTGGTGCCTGAATCAAAAACGTTACTAAACAAGTCATTATACAACTTTGGACTGTCATCATTTGGCCCATATACAACCACAAAAGTGCACCGAAAATAGCCATCAAATTCAACATTCATGATTATATAATTGCCGCAATCGTCTACCACACAGCTGTGAATTATTGTAGCGGCCCGAGGGCTGGGAAGCACGGCAATTCCTCTGGAATTCACTGACCCACAGCTTAGGAACACCTCAGAGCCCCATTCAGACCGAACTCTTTCTGACATATCTGGCGTTAGGTGGGTATCCACAAGGCAATACATTGCGCATCCGAGTTTCCTTATATGATGGAAAACATCCCTTCTCTTCGTGAACTGCCGGATACCTCTAACATTAACACTGCAAACCGATATACTCATGATAAACTTCTAGATACCCACGCATTATGACACAAAAACTCCCCTTTTGAATTCGTCGTATTTCCAACAACAAATTCAATATACATGGTAGCATCGATGACCTCCCCAGTAAGCCACGCCCTGGTGACCAAAGGCGGCCACTACACACGTATACTCTTGCACCTATAGCGACAAGTGGCATGTGGACGGTTGACTCAGAAATACTCCCGGATGTCTCGCGAACCGGATGAGCGGCCGCGGGACGAGCGAGGGGAGCGAGACACATCTCCCCGCTTACCGGATACTTCCGGACTCGGACACACAGGCTGCGAAGTGACACGGGAACCAATTTGCGTCTCTGCAACCCCTTCACTGGCCACTGCAACGCCCGTCCCCTCCCCCGCTCCCAAGTCGAGACACTCCCAGACAACCCAAGACAGTGTACCCCGACACCACCGCCCCCACAAGGGGACTGAGAGATCGAAGAGTTCTCCCTGCTTCCACCAGGTGGCAGGACTGAACCTGGTTCACTCCCCGTCCGTCCCGCACAGCACACTCCCCAGGAGCAGAGACTGCCGAGACGTTTACCTCTGACGTCACATGATGCAGAGGCGGCTCCAGGTCGCCCGCCACCCGCTGCCGGGCGGCGGATGGCGGCCGGCCACCGACGACCACAGAGTCTCCGAGGGCTCCAACCGCGTCTCCGTCGATCGGGACCCCTCCCGAGGTCGGCTCCGTCCACGCTGGCGACCGCTGCATCTCACGGCCACGGGTCTCGTAGCGACATCGGCCGACAACCTCCGGTGGGCCAACCTCGACTCCCACGGCCAGAGACGCCGACCGCGGCGCACCCAGCTGCACCAGCTGCACACGCATACTTGAGGCAGTTAGGAAGAAACCGTGAAGATCGCATTTCCGTATCATCGCCAAATGTCGCCACAGAACCCTCCCAAAACCGTGCCCTGGAACCGCTTCAGTTCAGGATAAGAACTCAAAAATTTGATTCCATATGTGGAAATATATTTTTGGAAAAGTCCCAAAATGTAATGGACCTGCTCCCAGCCGTTCTGGAGATATCTGCGAAAAAAAACACTAGGGGGGGGGGGGGGGGGCGGAATCCACCCCTCCCCCTGTTACAAATAGGGTTAAAGCTGACAATTATTTTTTTAAATATGGTTTGAATGTCCGGTTGATAAATGACTATTTGGGGTATCTTGATGCCACATGATACATATTAGCTAGATCAGTCGTCCCAAAGTGTGTGTTTTTTTAAGTGGGCCCTATAGTGCCCAATCGGCAGATATGCTATCATTATGTACTTAAAAAAATGGGCGTTATAGGCATTTGAAACCCGAATTAGCCAAAGGTTGTCAGCGCCAACAAAGGACACATTGGGTGTTGTGTGATGTCTAACATACTTTCTAGGCCTTGTAGTTTTGTTTATACCCATAAAATCATATTCACGTTGACCAGTTTAGGTCAACCTAGAAATTTGACTTCAGTTCAAGGTCAAGTGGTGACCCAAGTAGGTCATGTTATTGGGAGACGTGTCTCGACGAGACAGACACATTGGTGCCGGTTTCACTTCTCTATCTTCATCCTTTCCAGAGTTATTGATAACAAACTGTTGGTGACCTCACATGACCTCGGCTGACCCTTTAGGGGTCACTGAACAAAAATTGCACCTGGATCATCAAGAATGGTCTATGATAACATCATCTAGAAGTAATTGGACCGATACCATGCGCATCCGCGGAATAGGAAGCATTTAAATATTTCCTCATTTACTTAAATGGGAAGGTCAGGAAATTGACCCGACCTTAGGTCACCGATATAAAAAAAAATCCGAGACACGCAAATTTTGGGTACCTATGACGTTATGACATCCTGTACGTTTGAAAACGATCGGCCTAATACTGTGGCTGTGGAACGACCGCAAACGTTTTGGAGGTGGGACCACGTGACCTGGCTTGGTGACCTGACCTGAGATGACCCGAGATCAAGAGTACTTCTACTACAGTACTACAATTACCCACACAATGTGGGCAATTGATGCCCGAACAGCTGTACCAAAAACAGCGATGCTGCGCACCGCCGTTTTCCCGCTTGGTATCTCCAGATCCACTGGCTTTGATTTCTTGTTCTCCAACACCTTCAGCATCATCACTAACATCCTCTAATTCAGATTCTGCATTGCGCCGGAGAGTGGTCTCCGATTCGAACCGATTCGAACGCAAGAAACCGGCTTGGGAGGTGATCGAACAGCGCAGTTGGCTCATCACTGTCATCATAATCGCCACATAACTAGGTAGTTGCGGCGCCCTAAAACCCTAATCATCATCATCGTCATCAACACAAACAGTCCGACTGAACATCCGCCCTCTCCTCTGGTGGACAGAACGCTACTTCAGCCTCATCTAAATCATCATTCCTCATCCAGAATATACAACATATCGATAGCATTTAGTCTACAAAGCACCAGAAATATTGCCATTAGCAACACATATATCCATAATTATGATACAGTTTGACAACGCTATTGACTAATTGATATCGTTTCTGCCGGTTGGGCACTATGGTGCCCACCAAAATAAAATCACGAGTCTGCCACTCACAATACTAACTAACGGCTGTTGATTTTACACTTTGGACATGAACATACAACCCTCTGCTATTGACAAGTACACTTTTTATGTCGTTGGACACACTACAAATACCAAATAGATAACCCTCTTTTCCGCCGCGCCATGTCGTTTTCAGCGATCCAGACGCAGACAGACTTTGGCCACCGTCTCCGACGAAATACGATCGCCGACAGTCGGTTGTCATGACTTTGAAGTGAACACACATTAACACATGTTTCACGTTACACAATTCGTTAGGGAACTTCCGAGACGGGAGGAACTGAGTTGAGCACTATAGTGCCCAAGCGGCTTTAATGGGTGTTGTTGTTGCTAAATGCTAACCTCATTGGGAAAATTGTGCATTTAGTCAGGTTTGGTGGTAATGGAACAGCTGTGAGCTGAATGTGACAAAATTACAGTTATGATTTAATTAATTAGTAATTGGTTAAGTAGTACCTAAATCATAATATATTAATGCAAGATTTGTTCCTTTTGAAATAAAGGCTTAAGATAGCTCATTGTGTGAAATTGACATTCCACCATGCATCTTGGGTTTCAGTCAGGTTAACAAGTCATTGAACCATCAAAAGGGGTTAATCATACCCTGATGCTGAGACATGCTGATGAGTGAGACGAGGGTGGCATGGTGATGCTAGAAAAATACTCAACTGATTTTAACTTGATAATGTCTTTAATCTTGCATCAGCTAGTAGAGTAGTTTATCAGAGTTTCTGCAACTTTATTTTGTCATGTATGATCAAGATTTCAGAGAGTATAAATATCAACATTGCTTTAACGAGCGATATTGCATTAATGTTGCTGGAGAACAATTTTCCAGTTTTCGATTTAGTCAGAGAACCATAGACTATTTTAACCAGCCCTGAGACAACCCCACACAATGCTTGCCTCTGTAGGTGGGTTTTGACTGAGTGGGTCTCCTTGTACGAGAGGTCAGAGACTGGGTGGCCGGATAGGCGATAAGCTGACTGTTCCCTTTATGACGGGTCATGACCTTTCCCGTGAGTAAAGCGTTGTTTGGCGTCTGTTTTCAGTTCATTGCACATTGAGGCGGAGTGCAGGGTGGTAGTCTGGTGTTTAGATTGAGAGCAGGAAATGGCTAATGCTTTGTCCGTGTCGATTGAGCTACTGCTGCTCAGTCAGATAGGCGCGCGCGCGCGCGCGCGACACACACACACACACACACACACACACACACACACACACACACACACACACACACACACACACACACACACACACACACACACACACACACACACACACACACACACACACACACACACACACACACACACACCCACACACCCACACACCCACACACCCACACACCCACACACCCACACACCCACACCCACACACACACACACACACACACACACACACACACACACACACACACACACACACACACACACACACACACACACACACACACACACACACACACACACACACACACACACACACACACACACACACACACACACACACACACACACACACACACACACACACACACACACACACACACACACACACACACACACACACACACACACACACACACACACACACACACACACACACACACACACACACACACACACACACACACACACACACACACACACACACACACACACACACACACACACACACACACACACACACACACACACACACACACACACACACACACACACACACACACACACACCTCTCCTCGGATGCAACCTCTCCTCGGTTTGTCGGGAATAACTCCCGTAGTTTTTAACTGATTACAATGCAACTTTCAGTACCTTACTTTTGAAAAATTTGACCCATAATCTGACAAATTTGAATTTCTAACCCACATGACCCATGACCTATGACCTGTTTATCAAGGTCATGTCAGGCACAACTGGCGTCCCGCAGATCGATGCTTGTAACTTGTGCAGTTTCCGAGTGTTTGTTGTTCAGGAGCATATTCAAAGGTGTTTCCAGGTGACCGTTGTGGTTTTTACTGAGATTGTGACCTCAATTGACCTTTTCAGAGGTCAACTGAGGTCATTGACCGATGACCTCAGATGACGTTTTTGGGCTTCTGGCGGTTTCTAGGGCAATTTATGATGCTGATTTCAAATTTGGGATCCATTTTATATAATTATATGTTCCACTGGGGTCATGCGCATCCGCAGGTCAACCGAAGTCACTGACCTCAGATGACCTGATATTACTTTTTTTATCTGGCAGTTTGTAGGACATTTTGTGACGCTGATTACGAATTTGGCACCTATTAAGCATTATGGTATGCTCATTCACGATTCTAGCTCGATAAAATTCAATTTGTACGCACTTTCAATTTTTATGACTTTTGGGTCATTGACATGAACTCAGAGGTCACCTAATGACCCAAGACCTTCAAATCGGGTATCAGCGGCTGCCTCCCGTCACAAGCAACACGCTCGTTTTTTAATTGAAGCTGTAGCTCAATTAGGGGCGAAACGCTAAGGGGGGGGGTCGTCCCAACCCACCTCCCCCTACCCGAACACGTAGTGATTTTACACTACCCGAGCGAGGGTTAAGAAAGCTATTGGTGACCCTGGCCAGACCACACAACAGTCCACGTTGCACAGTGTTCACTCGTGCTCGCGGTTCATAAAGGAGGCTCGGTTAAAAGAGTTAATAGGCTATAGTGATCAGTAATAACATATTGCGGTGGTTCTCAGCGTCAGAGGTATGGCTATCCCCTTTTGATGAACAGAATCGCCCGTTGGCCCCTCCCCCTGTGCGGACGGCAGAAATCGGATTCAAGCTATGCGGTACAGCATAACAGTTCAGGCGCCATCTATCTATCTACTAGTGCCATCTATTGACAGGAATATGAGTGAACACGTGTGCGGTTGCTGTTAGCTGGGATATATTGTGTGCATTGTGCGCCATCGTCAAACGAATCGCCTATAACTTCTCAAGTATCTGCTTAATCGTCATTACCCCAGCCCGAAGGCTTTTGTACTATATTTTGTCCTATATTTGCATCGCGATTTGGCATCAAGCGTTATGATAGGTACCTATACCTAATCGGCTTCTATGTCACTGACACTAACCATATAATATAGGTATGATGTTCAGGTTGTGATTCATCCCCCTTCCGGGAACGATTGGGGGGCCGAACAAAGACGGATCCAATATCATTAATATCAGCGCCATGGCTTCCCCAAACGACTGAAATCAGCAAAAAAATGACACATTTGATGTTTGTAAGAGGAAATATAAGGAATAGGTACAACGTAGTTTGTTTTAAATCAGTTCTAAAAAATAAACAGTCACATGAGTTTTGCCTTGCGTCGTACGGCGCCTCAAACCAAAGTTGTTGGCCAAGCCTAAGACCGACCATTTTTTTTATAATATTTTTTTTTTATAAATGTTTTGATGGGATGGATTCCCGAGGTCAGGACCCACGCTAAGTTTGGCGCGCCCTGACCCCACCATCCGATCGCGCAATTTCAGTCCCCGGCAGAATTTAGAGGCGAAAGTTTAACGTCCCCTAACGCCTGAGGACGGTCCGTCCGGCTCGCTTCATCTGACCTTAAACGCGGCCGCTGCCACCGGCCGCAGGTCATCCCCGCCAGGAGCAAATAGCGAGCGCCGAAGCGTCTTGATCACACCTTGCCAGGGTGGGTCAACTCTGTAGTGGGCCCTCTCAGGCCGACCGAGGGCCCTCTCAGGCCGATCAAAGGTCCACTCAAGCCGACCTCAGTTACCCTCCAGCAGACTAGTGCTGGATTCCGCTTCAGCGGAATCGAGTCCGATTTCACACCAAGCCAGCTGGGTCTGATACTGATTCCGATTCCAGTAGATATTTTATTAGAAGAATCGATTACGAATCCGCTTCCAAGGCACCTAAAAGGCTTGATTTCGAATCCGATTCCATTTATTTCAATTTGATTACACTGGCTGCCTAAAAAAATGTCCGATCATTCTTACATTTTGTACAAAGGACACAAGTGGCACGAATGACACGAATCGACATATTCAATATATTACACAGCTATATTTAAAATGCTATTTTTATTTAAAAACTTTGGAATTTCATGATGTTTGTTGAAAAACTGACCTGTGCTGCAAAATCGTGATAGTTCAAAAATGTCAATGCCTTGCAATATATAATATTATGGCATGTACGGTACAATACACATAGCATTGTCATAAGTGAATATCATTGTACCTATGTTTTCACTTAAAAGTAAAATTACTGAGCATGTTTTGACTCTCATTAGGCAACAAATCATAGCCTAGCTTTGCTTCAGCTGTTCATCCCCAACGGAACAAATTTCCTTCGGGGAAGCTTATTAGCTTACATTCATGGCCAGTGTTTTTTTTCTCTCGAAAATAAAACGGAATCGCTTTAAATAGCCATCGATTCCAATTCCCATTCTATAATTTTCTTAAAACCAGTAAAACGCCTTTTTGGGCGATGACCGAGCGAGCGCGCTCTGGTAAAGCTACAACAGATTTGAAATATGCAACGGTAAGGGAGCACACGTGGTAGTAACACAGTCATTTTAGTCCTCCAGAAAAATTGCCAGGCCTCAATGCATGCCAACATAAAAATTAAGTTGTTACCGAGCGGGCACGAAGCACCCGTGAGGTTTCTCGTCAACTTACTAGACACATTTACATTTGACCCGGCCCGACCCGGCCCGACCCGGCCATACAGACGCTTTTTTGGAAGCTAATAACTTTGCAACCACAGCTCCGATTGAGATTGTGTTTTCACCATTGGATAGGTCCATCAAATACATTTTGTTTTTGGTATGATGCGTTCTGATAGAGGTGGTACCACAGCACGTGGCAGTTGGCACACGCGAACGTCGAAATGAGCAAAAATCCTTGCAAAAGTGATTCTTGATAAAACTGGCTGTATTAATCTAAGCATTGATTTATACGCTGAAGCATGCAGTGCTCAGGACGTACTCCCTTTTGGCGGATTTGAGAAAAGAGATCATGAACAATTTAATATAACTTAATTTTTATGTTGGCATGTATTGAGGCCTGGCAATTTGTCTGGAAGAATAAAATGGCTGTGTTACTACCACGTGTGCTCCCTTACCGTTCATATTTCAAACCTGCTTTAGCTTTACCAGAGCGCGCTCGCTCGGTCATCGCCCAAAAAGGCGGT
Organism: Chirona hameri; assembly: GCA_036785665.1. Taxonomy (NCBI): domain Eukaryota; kingdom Metazoa; phylum Arthropoda; class Thecostraca; order Balanomorpha; family Balanidae; genus Chirona; species Chirona hameri. The sequence continues at coordinate 33,674 of JAXIVJ010003194.1, read as the reverse complement.
TTACTGGTATTCAATTGTTCATGATCTCCTTTCTCAAATCCGCCAAAAGGGAGTACGTCCTGAGCGCTGCATCCTTCAGCGTATAAATTAATGCTTAGAATAATACAGCCATTTTTGATCAAGATTCATTTTTACAAGTTTTTTGTTCATTTCGACGTTCGCGTGTTCCAACTGCCACGCGCTGTGGTACCACATCTATCAGAACGCACTATATCAAAAACAAAGTTGATTTGATGGACCTATCCAATGGTAAAAACCCAATCTCAATCGGAGCAGTGGTTGCAAAGTTATTAGCTTCCGAAAAGCGTCTGTATGGCCGGGTCAGGCCGGGTCGGGCCGGGTTGGGTCGGCTTGGGTAAATCAAATGTAAATTTGTCTAGTAAGTTGACGAGAAACCTCGCGGGCGCTTCGGCCCCCCAATCGTTCCCTTCCGGGAACGATTGGGGGGCCGAACAAAGACGGATCCAATATCATTAATATCAGCGCCATGGCTTCCCCAAACGACTGAAATCAGCAAAAAAATGACACATTTGATGTTTGTAAGAGGAAATATAAGGAATAGGTACAACGTAGTTTGTTTTAAATCAGTTCTAAAAAATAAACAGTCACATGAGTTTTGCCTTGCGTCGTACGGCGCCTCAAACCAAAGTTGTTGGCCAAGCCTAAGACCGACCATTTTTTTTATAATATTTTTTTTTTATAAATGTTTTGATGGGATGGATTCCCGAGGTCAGGACCCACGCTAAGTTTGGCGCGCCCTGACCCCACCATCCGATCGCGCAATTTCAGTCCCCGGCAGAATTTAGAGGCGAAAGTTTAACGTCCCCTAACGCCTGAGGACGGTCCGTCCGGCTCGCTTCATCTGACCTTAAACGCGGCCGCTGCCACCGGCCGCAGGTCATCCCCGCCAGGAGCAAATAGCGAGCGCCGAAGCGTCTTGATCACACCTTGCCAGGGTGGGTCAACTCTGTAGTGGGCCCTCTCAGGCCGACCGAGGGCCCTCTCAGGCCGATCAAAGGTCCACTCAAGCCGACCTCAGTTACCCTCCAGCAGACTATTGCTGGATTCCGCTTCAGCGGAATCGAGTCCGATTTCACACCAAGCCAGCTGGGTCTGATACTGATTCCGATTCCAGTAGATATTTTATTAGAAGAATCGATTACGAATCCGCTTCCAAGGCACCTAAAAGGCTTGATTCCGAATCCGATTCCATTTATTTCAATTTGATTACACTGGCTGCCTAAAAAAAATGTCCGATCATTCTTACATTTTGTACAAAGGACACAAGTGGCACGAATGACACGAATCGACATATTCAATATATTACACAGCTATATTTAAAATGCTATTTTTATTTAAAAACTTTGGAATTTCATGATGTTTGTTGAAAAACTGACCTGTGCTGCAAAATCGTGATAGTTCAAAAATGTCAATGCCTTGCAATATATAATATTATGGCATGTACGGTACAATACACATAGCATTGTCATAAGTGAATATCATTGTACCTATGTTTTCACTTAAAAGTAAAATTACTGAGCATGTTTTGACTCTCATTAGGTAACAAATCATAGCCTAGCTTTTCATCCCCAACGGAACAAATTTCCTTCGGGGAAGCTTATTAGCTTACATTCATGGCCAGAGTGTTTTTTTCTCTCGAAAATAAAACGGAATCGCTTTAAATAGCCATCGATTCCAATTCCCATTCTATAATTTTCTTAAAACCAGTAAAACGCCTTTTTGGGCGATGACCGAGCGAGCGCGCTCTGGTAAAGCTACAACAGATTTGAAATATGCAACGGTAAGGGAGCACACGTGGTAGTAACACAGTCATTTTAGTCCTCCAGAAAAATTGCCAGGCCTCAATGCATGCCAACATCAAAATTAAGTTGTTACCGAGCGGGCACGAAGCACCCGTGAGGTTTCTCGTCAACTTACTAGACACATTTACATTTGACCCGGCCCGACCCGGCCCGACCCGGCCATACAGACGCTTTTTTGGAAGCTAATAACTTTGCAACCACAGCTCCGATTGAGATTGTGTTTTCACCATTGGATAGGTCCATCAAATACATTTTGTTTTTGGTATGATGCGTTCTGATAGAGGTGGTACCACAGCACGTGGCAGTTGGCACACGCAAACGTCGAAATGAGCAAAAATCCTTGCAAAAATGATTCTTGATAAAACTGGCTGTATTAATCTAAGCATTGATTTATACGCTGAAGCATGCAGTGCTCAGGACGTACTCCCTTTTGGCGGATTTGAGAAAAGAGATCATGAACAATTTAATATAACTTAATTTTTATGTTGGCATGTATTGAGGCCTGGCAATTTGTCTGGAAGAATAAAATGGCTGTGTTACTACCACGTGTGCTCCCTTACCGTTCATATTTCAAACCTGCTTTAGCTTTACCAGAGCGCGCTCGCTCGGTCATCGCCCAAAAAGGCGGTTTACTGGTATTCAATTGTTCATGATCTCCTTTCTCAAATCCGCCAAAAGGGAGTACGTCCTGAGCGCTGCATCCTTCAGCGTATAAATTAATGCTTAGAATAATACAGCCATTTTTGATCAAGATTCATTTTTGCAAGTTTTTTTGTTCATTTCGACGTTCGCGTGTTCCAACTGCCACGCGCTGTGGTACCACATCTATCAGAACGCACTATATAAAAAACAAAGTTGATTTGATGGACCTATCCAATGGTAAAAACCCAATCTCAATCGGAGCAGTGGTTGCAAAGTTATTAGCTTCCGAAAAGCGTCTGTATGGCCGGGTCAGGCCGGGTCGGGCCGGGTCGGGTCGGCTTGGGTAAATCAAATGTAAATTTGTCTAGTAAGTTGACGAGAAACCTCGCGGGCGCTTCGCGCCCGCTCGGTAATTATTGATTCCACCTGATTCCGATTCCACCTGATTCCGATTCCACCTGATTCCGATTCCACCTAGATGCCAACGGAATCTAATCCGATTCCGATTCCAGTACAAACGGAATCGATTCCGGAATCGGATTCGATTCCACTGGAATCAAGCACAAGTCTGCCCTCCAGGAGTGGGTCATAACTCCCAAGACCTCCCCCCCCTTGACTACGCTATTGGTTGTGGATTGAAGCTCCAATCGCAATTTCCAAAACTCTAATGCTAGTCTCTAAACTTCGACCTCAATCTAAAAATACAATACAAATGCTAGACTTTTCAGGCCAAGCTACGTGCTTCCTCAGATCGACTAGGGTTTTCTCAGTGACGTCCAGAGGGTCCACTCTGGCTTCCAGAGGGCCAACACTGGCATCCAGAGATCCCTCTCTGGCCACCCCCTAGAGGGCACAGTCTGGTTTCCAGAGGATCACCATGGTCTCCGGAGACCGGCCTTTTGAGGGAATCCACTCTGGTCGGCCTTTTGAGGGCCCACTCTGGCTTCCAGAGGGCTCATTCTGACCTTCAGAGGGCTCTCTCTCTCTGGCCTCCAGAGGGTCCAATCTGACATTTAGCGGGTCATTCTGGCTGGCCTCCAGGGGTTAATCCTGGCCTCCAGAGGGCCTACTCTCTGGTCTCAGAGTCTGGCCTCCAGGGGGCACACCTTTGCCTCTATCGGACCCACTCTGGCCTCCATTTGACCCACCCTGGACTCCATAGAGCCCACTCAAGTATTCAAATAGCCAACTCTGCCCCTTGACAGCCTCCGGAGGGCCCATACTGGCCCAGAGGGCCCACACTGATCTCCGGATGGCCTACTGTGATTTCCGGAATGCCCACCCTGTCCTCCAGATGGCCCACCTTGTCCTCCAGAAAGCTCATTCTGGCCCACTTTGGGCCCACTGTGGCCTCCAGACGGCCCACTCTGGCCTCCTGATGGCACACTCTGACTTCCAGAGCTGTCACTCTACTTAGCCGTTTCAGCGTTGTTTTAGGCGATTCATTTCCGACTAAAAAACAATGTATTTAGGTGAAGATAAACACATTTAGTCGGTACACTCCTTGATTCATCATTAATCTATCATTTTACTCTGTAAAAATCTGACCCGTACAGTATTGTGGCGTGGATAGTGGACGCGGTACCGTTACTCCCAGCCGGGCACAACACGTGCCGCCGCCAGACGCCACGCCTGTCTCACATTGCACAATACCGCATACGCGTGCAATGTAGACAGCACCGTCACGAGACCGGTTGGGGTGACCGGGTCCGCGTCCAAGTATATATACGCTCGCATCGTTCAGTAGTAATACACATTCTCTTCCCGGCAACGCTACCGTGTGGCTCGAGGCGCCACGTCGGTTGAGCACCGAAAATGCTCCTCGACATTTCGTGGCAGCAGCGGCTGAGGGGACCTGTGCCCCTCAAGACGGACTAACGCCTCTCCAGCTGCAGTTACATCGCAGTTTAGATCGTCCGTTCTCCGTGACGTTCGCCAAGCCATCGACTAGGGTTCTGGCCCCTCTGGACAAGTCATCGTCCAGCAGCATCATCCCAGTGTTCAGCTCTGCCCCGGCGACATCATCTGCTTGGAGGTCAGCCTCATCAGCTGCACTGGACTGCAACGGAGTCTGCCGACATCGCACGGTCGACCAGCCTGCCCCGTGCGACAATCACTCCAATCCATCGAGTGATAAAGCGTCATCAGCGTCAGAAAATTGCTGTGCATTTAATAGACCCTTGATTCTTTAAAAAAAAATCAAGACTAAAATCAAGCAAAAAGTGACTTCTTCATAAACCTTGTTATTTTTAGCCCTCTGCCCTGCAAGACAGATGCCAGAAAAAGTGCAGAATTTCCATGACCTTTTGTATTTTAGACTCTGACCAGAAAGAAGAAAACATCGAAATTTCGAGTCCAAACATTGCGAGTTCAGCAAAAAACAATATGAAACAATTAACTTTGGTAATTTTTCATCGGAAAAATAGTGAAGTGCTGTGAAACTTCATATCAGTGTTTTGCTGTTAACTTTTGTCCTCGCCAGACCTCGTGCAGTGCCTCGTGTGTTGTGTGTACATAGTGTAGGTTATGTGTTGGTTGCTCCCTCTAAATTTGCGGATTGTTTTGCAAGTGCATTCTCCTGATCACTATTGATATTTTGCTCTTCGCAATGTCATATTGACATTTTAGAGTAACGGCATTCGCCTCAGGTATGAACATTCAATTATGTGTTATATCATGGCTAATTCACTGAAATTATAGTTATATTACGGCCAGAGTAGCTGAAGCGGGCAAAGTTCCCGAGGATGGTCCTGCCAAAGAGCAGTGGAATCGTCCAGCCGTAAACCCCACGACCTTGATGGACACGCGAGGCGTGCCTGGTAATGGTCCTTTTTCTATAACGTTAAAGGTCATTCAAGCTACCGTGGCAGGTAGTAGGTGTAATTGCCACGCATTCACTTACTTATATGTTCCTACCACATTCGCAATGGCCACATGTCTAAATTTACTCTCCGCGCATGTCCAGGAGTTTGCTCTCTTTATTGTGTTCGCTTCGGTTCCCTACATTCCCAGGGGGGGGGATGGAAGCTATGTGGGACAGAAGCCCTTCTCGTCATATCACATAGAAGAGAGCACACGCCGAGGATATTTGGACGCGCCGCAGTACCCCGCCGGCGGAGCTAACCGGCCAGAAGCCTCACCAGCTGACGGCCTGGTATTTCGGGAGTAGCCACTCCAACTGTACCACGCTGCACCTGCAGGAGCGTTGTGCAAGGTGATTGCCCAATCCCGTGACGCCGCTATACGGTATTATGTCGTCTCCTATCGTCGGCTCACGGGGGAAGGTGAGGTAATGTGGCGTGGATAGTGGACGCGGTACCGTTACTCCCAGCCGGGCACACCACGTGCCGCCGTCAGACGCTACGCCTGTCTCACATTGCACAATACTGCATACGCGTGCAATGTAGTCGGCGCCGTCACGAGACCGGTTGGGGTGACCGGGTCCGCGTCCAAGTATATATACGCTCGCATCGTTCAGTAGTAATACACATTCTCTTCCCGGCAACGCTACCGTGTGGCTCGAGGCGCCACGCCGGTTGAGCACCGAAAATGCTCTTCGACATTTGGTGGCAGCGCTGGCGCCATGATAGGTGGTAACACCTATCACGGCTCCATCTTCAACTTCTTCACCCGGTAAGTAAAATTTATGGCCATGAACAATGTTTGATTTTTAATTTCATGACATAGTGAGTGCAGAATAAAATGTTATTGTTGTTGCAAACTAAAATTTTCATTTTATATAATTGTTGTACCTGGAAAATAAAATTATGTGATACACAATATATTTAACATTTTTGTGAGGACAATGGAATCCTATTTTAACTGCAATGACATTAAGATCAATGGGCGCCACATAGCCTAGTAGCTGTGGCGCCCTTAAACCCAAATAATCATCACAACATTAAGACCAGGTGGAAAGAGAGCAAATCTCCAGGACAGAAGGAAAGGAGCAAAATACTTTGACCAAAAAGTACAGACAGTGCCTGATATTCCAAGGTTGACTTTGAATAGACTCTGTCTAAACTAGTTCACTACCCTAAAGGTAAACCTAAGAGGAGTATTCAAATATTGTAATTTTATCTCCATTAGTTTCCTGAAAAAAATGTGCATCACGATCAGGATGACAAGAACATACCAGTATTGGTAGGGCAGGCGCCACACTTCCGTACACAACACTGTAGGTAGTGTGACGAGCCTGAACAAGTGGCGGGAGGTGCAGCCGGCTTGATGACGTCATTGGGAGGGTATACCTTTCCTTACCTTACCTTACCTTACAGTATCGGGAATTTTGAAAGGCACATACCTGTTGTCCCGTTCTCGTCGAGCTCGTTACTGGTGATCAAGGCTCAGTCTTGGGTAGGAATTTGGTACATGATGGGGGCCCAGTGTCGGTCAAGTCGGGATTTGAAGAGGTTGAGTGACGAGGCCTCCACAACCGACGGGTGGAGCGAGTTCCAGTCGTTGATGGCGCGGACGCTGAGGACATGTCTTCGGGCTCTCGACGACGCATGCGGCTTGAAGAGTTCCCAGGGATGACCTCGGTTTGTCCTCGCCGAGGCTGGAGTAACGAAATCCTCTTAGTCGATATCGAGCCCAGAGTGAAGCATCTGGTATAAACCAATCATGTCGCCACGACGCCTTCGATGGTACATGGAAGGAAGCCTCAGGTACTTCAGTCTATCTGGGTATGGCTTGTCCCTGATGCCCTCCACCATTCTAGTTGCGCGCCGTTGCACCCGCTCCACCAGTTTCTGATCCGCGCGGTTGAACGGGCCCCACACTGAGAGAAAAAGTTACTAGGGGTGGTTAGTTTTGGGCTAGTGTCAAAAATTACGAGGCCTTTACTAACCCCCCCCCCCCAGTAAAACTTACTAGGGGTATTACCACGGGTTTTACTAGGGACCTGCTAAAATTTACCAGCCCGAAAACCATGAGCTAGTCAAAGCTAACTAGCCCGGTTACGAGGGAGTAGTACGCTTACTAGCCCGGTTACGACGGGGATAGTCACGCTTACTAGCCCGGTTACGAGTGGGTAGTACGCTTACTAGCCCGGTTACGACGGGGTGGTCACGCTTACTAGCCCGGTTACGACGGAGGTAGTCACTTTTACTACCGCAAATACCAGGGTTCAGCGACGGTTACTAACCATGGTACTAGGGGTATAGTAAGTGGTACTACCTCTCTTACCAGGGGAATTCCCTTTCTTACCAGCCCACTTACCACATATCCACCAGTTACTGCAGCTTTTGCGTTGACTATTTTTCTCCCGAATATTTCAACAACAGGCAATTTTTTCCGGAACGAGATTTATTCGTACTGTAAACCGAGTTGAAACATCTGACATGACAGTTATTACAGCAAACACGCGGCTGATCGCCTGCCCGGTAACGCTCCCGAGCAGGCGATCACCGTGTTTTGCCCCCGAGGGGCAAAACACGGTTTCAGAACCTCTGGGGGCTATGAACAATTGGCACCCTGGATCCGCCCTTGGGTTGCTGTATTGCAACAAGATTCATTCCATAAAAATATGCATGAAATAGGTTTCACATGCATAACAAAATCACATGGGAGCAAACAAAACTCTACCCCAAATTTCCTGGGAAGTTTGTTGACATTGTTCAAGAATTGTTCGGAGATGATACCTCTGCCTGCATACGCATCTAACTAGAAAATGATACCATGGAAACTGTTAATAATGCAGTTAATACACTACCAACAAAGAGCAACAAGCATAAAGTACAACTTGACATGTGAGCACTCACCCCTCCAACACACGTAGCACGCACTCACGGTGGAACACTTCCGCACTCACGTCACGCAGTCTCTGCAGTTGCGAATCGATATGGCTGCCACTACTAACAAAGAGCAACAAGCATTAAGTACAATGCAGAGAAACTTAACACTTCACAACTCCAACACACGTACCGACGCAACACGCACTTACGCCAACGCAGTTTGAATGCACTTGAACGCATGCAGTTTCTGCTTGCGCATCAAGATGGCTGCCGCGTGTGCCGAATTCAGAGGGTAGTTAAAGGCCTGGTAAAAGGGCGAGCCTCTGGTAAGCACTCTAGTAGGCAGATTGTCGCGCGTGTGCCGAATACAGGAGTAGTTCAAGGCCTGGTTCAAGGGCGAGCCCCCTGGTAGGCACTCTAGTAGGCAGATCATACTATGGTCTCTACCATGGGTGAGACCCTGGTACTGAATACTACCATTAGCACCAGGCCTCGAAGGGTGGTATCTTGGGTGGTAGAAAGGCTTTACTAGGGGGGCTGGTAAGACCCATATTATCTTTTTCTCTAAGTGCAGATCAAGTTCCCGTACTCGAGATGCGGTCTGACAAGTGTCTTGAACAGCAGGGGTAGGGTGTGCTTGTTGATGTTCAAGAATGATCTACGGATCAGGTACAGAATCTGGGTGGCTTTTGACACAGCCGACGAAGCTTGCTTTCTGAACTTCAGTTCTGGGTCAACGAACACGCCCAAATCCCTCTCGGCAGAAGAGGAAGCAAGAAGGGTGTCTCTCAATGCATATGAATGCCCCGGGTTCCTGGGGCCGACGTGCAGAGTTGCACACTTTGCCTCATTAAATACGAGCTGCCACCGGTCGGACCATCTGGCGATTGCGTCCATGTCACGTTGCAACTCTACTACGTCGTCCGGAGAAGCAATGCTGCGATACACCTTCGTGTCATCTGCAAAGATCTTGATTTGAGAGTTAACTACATCAGGTATGTCGTTAATGTATATTAGGAAGAGGAGCGGCCCGAGTACTGAACCTTGGGGGACCCCACTGGTGACGGGAGCCCACTGTGAGTGGCACCCCCGAACTACCACCCGTTGCCTACGATCTGACAGGAAGGCCCTGATCCACTGGAGCAACCGGCCGGTCACGCCATAGGCTTCCAGCTTCTTCAGCAGGCGCTCATGGGGCACAGAATCAAAGGCCTTACGAAAATCCAAGTAGATTGCGTCTACGGGTGTTCCCTCTTCGATCGATCTGCTCCAGTCCTCAAGGACCTCCAGAAGTTGGGTGGTGCAGAAACGGTTGGCGCGGAATCCATGCTGGTGCCGTGACAGATACCCACCGGAGGTGAAATATCTCATGAGTTGATCCTTGATCAGCGACTCCATAATCTTGCAGGGCAACGCAGTAAGGCTGATTGGCCGATAGTTCCCTGGAAGCCGCTTTTCCCCTTTCTTGAAGATGGGAACGACAGTGGCGAGTTTCCAATCATGGGGTATGGAGCCGCTCACAAGGGACTTGCGAAAGATGGTGGCTAGAGGGACACTTAAGGTCTCAGCTGTCTCACACAGTACTCTGGGGTGGAGACCGTCAGGGCCGGGGGAGCTGGTCGTCTTCACTGCTTTCAGCTTCTGTCGGACTGCTTCGGTGGTGATCTGTACGACATCAATACCAGGGGCGAGAGGACGCCAGAGGGGCTCCGGGACATGTGGTTCCTCTTCGGTGAAAACACTACTGAAAAAGGCATTCAGAATATCAGCTTTCCCCTGGTCCTGATTTTGGAGGATTCCGTCTTGATCCAGTAGGTCTTCAATACCTGACTTGGTCTTCAGACGTGAGTTGGTGTATTGCCAGAACGCCTTTTGATTGTTTTTGATGTCGGCTGCAGTTTGTTGCTCAAAGTCTCTACGCAGATTTCTAGTTAGAGATCTAAGTTTGTTGCGGCAACGTGTGAATCTGGCATAATCAAGTGGGTCTCTGGACCAGGTGAATTGATGCCACAAGGTCTCTTTTCTCTTTTTGAGTTGGTTGGCTCTTCCATTAAGTACAGGTTCTTTTTCTTTGTGCGCAGTCTCGCTTTGGGAATACATTTGTCAACAGCAGAGGAGACTGTGTTCTTGAAAAAGTTGTAACTCTCAGGAAGTTCCAAATCCCTCAAGACATCCCAGTTTACTTCTTGAATCATATTGTTCAGCAACTCGAAGTTAGCTCGTCTGAAGTCTGACCTGGGGTTATCTGGTTCTCTCAGTGAGGAATAGCAAGCCAGCTCAAACTTCAAGATCACATGGTCACTGATTCCAAGCTCTTGTGAGTAGTTCAAGTTATTGACCATTCCATCTTCATTAGTAAGGATCAAGTCCAGTATGTTGGAAGTTTCCCCTGGCCTATACCTGGTTGGTAGCAAGACATGTTGAAAAAGAAAGCAACCATTGATGACCTGGATCAATCTATGCGAGTAGTGATTTTCAGGAGCAGTGGAAAACTTGTCATTCCAGTCAGTATTGGGCACATTGAAGTCACCAACCACTAGCAAGGGAGATGGATTGGAGGAACATACAAATCTCAGAAGATCACTAAGTTCCTCAACGCTCTGGTGATTGTTGCCAGACGGGCTTCGGTAGATGCAACCGATTAGAAGAGCATCAGCATTAACAAGTTTCAGTTTTATCCATGCATGTTCCTTGAAGGTGCAGGATAGAAAGGTCTCATGTGCAACATGTAGGCTACTTTTAACATAGATGCCAACACCCCTTGCTCCACTTGTGCCAAGATTGGGATGATGAAGCTCAAAATTAGTATACAATGTAAAACCAGGAATACAGAGCAGAGCTGGAGCAATGGGATGTACCTGGGCCTTTGGTATAACCTCAGCGAAGATAATTATATCAGGCTCATCACCAGCAATCAACATGCATAGGTCTTCTTTTTTGTTCAGAAATTGGTCAGCATTTGTGTACAGGATTTTCAGTCCCTCCCCGTCATGACTCGCAGTATGTCTATGTAGTCACCTCTGCTGTAGCACCCTGTCCGAAGGTGCACTTACTGATCCTGGAGCATTTGTGTTTTGGTTTTTATCTTGTGGAAGTGAGGAATCAGCTGAGTTCTGCACAGGTAGAGTGGTGGCCAGACCAACACTTACTTCGGATGACCTGCTGTTAGTCAGTGTGCCACTGTTTTGTTCCTCCGCTGTCTGCAGGGTGGGTGGGCCCACCACTGTTCCATGATCAGTGTGAACAATCCTGCCTCTTCTGATTGTGAGGTTTGCCTCACCTGCCTTCTTGCGAGTGGCAAGCTCATCCCTCAGCTTCTTTCCTTGTTCACGTTCCTTTTGCGTCATGTCTGGATTGATGTAGATGTTGCTGAAGTTAGCAGAGTTTCTCAGTTGAGGAGCAAGCCTGAGGATGTCATACTTCGTGGATGCACTTTCAAGGGTAACAATCAGGAGTCGTTGCTTTCCTGGCTGTTTTTTCCCCACTCGGAATGTTTTCACAGGTGAGACAGAGAGCTTAAATGCTTCCCTTATCATGGATGTGAAGAGGGCTGTATCTTCTGCTGACCTTTCTTGAAATGTTTCACCTATGGGCTCACTCAGGTTGTGGACAACCAGGTTGAGCTTCCTCTTTTCCTTGTCAAGGAAGTCGTCAAATATCACTGAGACATCTTGCACAGTTTTTGCAGCACCACTTGGGATGCCCTTTTGAGCCATGTCATTTGGAAGCGCAGCCACTTGCTCGGTCACTTTCCGCACCACCTCGTCACATGTGCCCTTCAGAATATCTGCATAAGAAGTTGTATCTTGATGACAATCCTTCATGCTTTGTTCAATCCGTTTGCTCTGATCAACAGCGACCTTCTCCTGCTCCTTGAAGCAACTTTAAACAAGTTGGATGTGCTTGCGCACTGCAGAATCCAGTTGCTCAACTTTATATTCTAGAGCTTCCACTTTTCTAGCCTCGTCTTTCTTCCAGGAGAGGATCTTCAACTTGCCCAGAGCACGGATGGCTGGAATTTCAATCCCTTGGCATGTGTCGTGAAACCAACCTGAGCAGCAGTCACATTGAACCCCTTCCTGCCCATTCAGAACAGGGTCACCACAGTCCATATTTAATGGGCCACCTTTGCAAATCGCAGACTCACTACTAGTGTCACTCGATGCCCTAGAACAGCCACCCCAGGGTTTGAAGATATTATCATCTAGTTTCTGCACGTTCCGTTTACCTTTCTGAAGCGTCGATACCTCTTTCTCACCTCTCTCGCAGGATGGTTTCTCACTGGCACAGTCCTCCTGAGCACTCACATCAACATTTTTCGACGACTTAGACTGAGACTTAATGGCGTAGGCCTGTTTACTACGGCTCTTATTAATGGATCACCAACACAGACATAACAACACCAAAAAGGCCACTCACCACCAAAATGAACAAAACGCCGCCAAAATGGACACCCCATAGCCCAATAGATTCATGCTACCAATTTGAACAATTGCACCACCAAATTGGACGCTTTCACCACCAATATAGCACATCCTGCAGCCGTAACGTCCACTTGAGTATCCAGATGGAAGAAGAAATGTCCAAAAAGGACACTCGCAGCCTGATTGGCTAATTTACCACCAAATCACCTAGACCGAAGACCAAAATCTAGTAGGGAAGGTATACATAAAACTAGAAATTAGTATATTTGACCTCGTCAGCTAAACAAGATTATATTATAAACCAAACTATCATGCCAGATAGCGTCGTGACAAATGACAAGTACGGGTCCCGCCGCCATTGAAATGGGAGGGTCTAAAAAAAAACACCAGATAAGCAGACGATGTAATGCTCCGCAACTATGGGACCGATCTACTTGATTTCTTCACCAATCGATTCCGACTGGTCGGAATGGGTGCCGTTCAGAGTTTTATCCACTTTGGTCCAGTCTAAGTGGACCAAATTGGACCCGAATTTCCCCGTACCAATTTGCCGACTACGTCATGCTCAGAACCTATGGCCGGACCGATTTGGGCGGGGTCTTCATCATTCGATCCGGCGTGATCCAAAACGGTGCCGTTTTGATTTGTATCCACTTTAGTCCAATATAAGTGGACCAAATTTGACCCAAACCGCCAAAAATCGTTGACGACGTCATGCTCCGGACCTATGTGACCGATTTGGGCGGGATCTTCACCATTCGATCCGGCGTGGTCCGGCTTTAGTTTTCATTTGCATTTTGCCCACCCCAGCCTAAAAATCCTGGCGACGCCTATTAGGCTAGGTCGATCAGCAGACCGATTTCTCCATCATCCCCGTAACTTAAAATCCTGGCTCGATGCCTATGATCGCCGACAACGGCGAACAGGGAGTATGGGATGCTTCAATTACGTATATTCTGGCATGTCTTTGACCGGCAAGTTGCTTTTGTTTTTCATTTTGGTGATTGTTAAAAGTCTTCCGCCGGCACCCTGATCCTGTTTATCCCGCTTAGACGGATTTCTGTATTCCATGTTCCATCTGGTATGTGGTGGATTCGTCTTTGTGGTGGTGGATTGGCCTTTTTGGAGGTGGCTGGGGCCATTCTGGCGTGTGTATTAAGCTGGTGGGGATAGTGTTCATTTTGGTGGTTGAAGTGGCCATTCTGGCTGTTCCATTAATTTTGCCCCGTTTACTACTCAATCAGACTTAATGGCGTAGGCCTGTTTACTACTCGATCAGACTTAATGGCGGGGTTAGGTTAGGGTAAGTTAGTTTAGGTACCATAACCTAAACCAACCTAACCTAACCCCGCCATCAAGTCTGATCAAGTAGTAAACAGGCCTACGCCATTAACTATGGCGTAAATTCTGCCGGCCAACAGGAATTGCGCGATCGGGTGGTGAGGTCAGGACCTGCGCAACAAGCTCTGCTTAGCGTGGGTCCTGACATCGGAAATCCATCCATACAAAACATTCGGACTAAATTAATTTTGACAAAACTTTACCCTCCCAGTGACGTCATCAAGCCGGCTGCACCGCCCGCCCCTTGTTACACTACCTAAAGCTGGTATACGAAAGTGCGACGCCTGCCCTACCAATACTGACATACCTAGCATGAAATTGTAAAAATAGCTCCAACCTTGAATCAGCCAAACACAGGTCAGCCTGCAACAGGTGGCAATCCCTTTAAACTCTTGTTGCAAGGCTATGTGGCTGGCCCCAGTTGGATTGGATAAAAATACTGGTGCAGTATATCACCAATGGCATGCAAAGTTTGGCAATAGGATGTGGCCAGAATTACAGTGGTTTACCCTACAATAGACAAGCAGCATCATCTGTAATCCACTAATAAATATCCAACCACTGGTCCACTGATGTCCTCTGCTATCCCAGCCTACAAAACAACAGATTGTGACAAAATCTAACAATGACAAGGTTTTGCAAACCGAGCAACACTAAAAGGTGAGTACGCACTCAGTACTCACCATAGTTATTTATCAAGGCCGTATCGTTATAGGGCCATGGGCCGTATGAAGGTAACTTTATAACTTTGGGCCGTATCAAGGCCATAAATAGGCTGTATAAGAGGTTGTTTATATACCATACAAATAACTTTTGAGCGGTATCTATTGCCTTGTTTTGAGCTAACTTTTGAAATGATTCTGGAGGAGGAACGAACGGGGAGAAATGCAACTAACATATCAATGGCCATGACGGATCATAAACCTGATAACATCTTTCAGTGTTAGCTTTGATTTTTTTTCTTCTCATAATTCAAAAATATGTTATTTATAAATATATTTGCTGAAAGTGTGTGATACCTGTGATACTAGAACCCTTCGATTGCATTCTTGAACATCTTGAAATAGAGGGTGGTGGCCAACTATTGTGGTGAAATATATCCGAAAATACATGAGATTTTTTCAAATACAGGATGGATCACTCAAAATATACGATAGGCTTGTGCCTAAAATACAGGGCTATGTTTTTCACATACAGAGTTAGTTTTTCACTACCAAACGCAGAAAATCGTGTGATACCCGCTGATACCTGGTACTTAGTTGGTATGTAAGTACCTCTACTTTCGATGAATGTGTACTTAATGCCCATTGGACTTGGACCATTACTATCTTCCTCGTCGCGGATACGTATTTTTTTAATAAGTGCAATATTGCAGTGCGCTATTTTTTTCTTCCAGTTTCCGCATGCATACGCATGCGCTTATATTATCAACACAACATCATGAAGTATTTGCGTGACACATACATATCGTTTCACAAAATGTCATCCCAACATATCGCATCGCGCATCTTTATACCGAGACATACGCCACAACATTCGTCACCACAACATACAGTAAGTAGTAACATAACACCACAACATACAGCACATCATAGGCCGTATGTGACCATCATATGCGACCCCGCCCGCGCCGCCTCGCGTTTTTCAGCGGCTCCCGTTCGCGAAGCGGCGCCCCCTCGCCACCGCGCGCCGGCCGGGCGTGCGAGCCGTCGACCAGCGCGGCGGGCCGGCGCCCCGCACGCCCGGCCGGCCGGCCTGCAGCTCATGCTGAGGGCCGGTCCCGGGTCAGCCCGGGTGGGGAAAGGGCGGGTCTGTCTTTAAACGGTGTCTCATATGCGTAGGTTACCCGTATTGTCAAGAAGCTGTCGCCATTTTCGGGTGTGTCGCCCGAGCGTCCCTGATGTATTGCAGCTTGCCTCTCAATAGCAAAGTGATTATGCAGTAATCCTAGAAATCCATGGAAATTGACGTCCTTAGACTGAGACTTTGCTTGGTAAATGTACATTTTGCAAATTAAGACTATCAAATTCAACATTTTTGATCCCCCAATGACGCCTAAAAGGATATCGTGAGCAGAGAGTTGTCGTAATCTACCGTATCTGCCGCACAGTCGTCGTACAATAATATGACGTATATCATTCCACAATTGTTGTAATGCAGAACATTCAGAAAAATAATGGGCTAATGTGTCATTACAACCACATCTGGTGCAATTCGGGTTGTCCACAATGTGTCTATAGTGTAGGAATATCTGTGTCGGAATGAATCTATGCAACACTCTGTATTGAAACGACTGAATCTTGGTGGAAAAATAACTTGTGTACGGTATTTTGCAAACTTATTTCCAATCTGCGTCTTGAATACCTTCAGCCTTCCACCTCCGCCAAGCACTAGGTATAGAGACAGACGTGAGCATCCTGCAGAATGTGCCACTTTCATAGTCTTTACGTCAATTAGAGCATCGCCCACTTCAAGGTGCAAGCTGGTGTTAAGCACTAAATACGTAGCGTCAGCATTGCGCAACACCCGGCACCGTTGGCTCGGGATGGCGTTCAAAATGCCATAGTAGCTCAAATAGTTCAAGCCATGATTTGGGTATGCAACGTTAAGTGCAGCAAAGGATAAGGGCCGCGCGTTTAAATCATATATATCTCCAACGAACCTAATACCTGCTGTATAAGCTCGCGAATAGAAAATCGGAGTGTTTCCAACGCATATTAGGTGATTATGCCAAAGCATTTCCTGCATTATAGTCTGTGTTGATTGTGATTCCAATTCGTTCGATTTATACGGTGCAAACCAGCGCAAAATGTCTTGATAAAAGCCACTAATCGCCAATTTGCTCACCGTTGCAGCACTAAATCTGCATAGCAACAAGTTGTTGATCGCTAGGACGCCTATGCGCTGCTGCAGCAAATGGTACCATTTTGCGTCAGCTCCCTTCCAGATTCTGGTCAGCCAAGACAAGCGTAGAGCTTTGTACATCGTGGGCACATGAGGGCTGGCGAGACCACCGTACTCAGTCGGCTGCATTATAGTTTTTCGGGCTACTTTTGGCGGACGACCTCTCCAGATGAATTTCTGTATCAAGTTTTGAACTTTACACAAATTCGCGTTAGATATGCTCACAGAAGTAGCGCAATACACCAATTGGGGTATTACCAATGACTTGGCAATAGTGACGCGGCCTTTCAGAGTGAGATTTATCTGCCTCCATGCATTCAATGTATTTTCAATTTTAATGATGACTGGTGCCTTGTTATCCTCTGAAACATCATCTAGTGCGCTGAATATGATGTCAATAATTTTTACCTTTCTTGCAGGACTTTTACCGCAGATATCGTTTGAAGATTCAGCTTTTTTGCCCAAACACATAAAACTGCACTTTTCCCAATTCAATTCCAAACCAGAGGTGCTTCTGCAGCTTCCATGACACTTAACACCTGAGCTGCGGAAGGTTCGTCCGCCACGAAGCAAGTACCGTCGTCGGCATATTGAGATATCCTTATTTCCACCGGACCAAATGTAATGCCCTTAATTTGAGATTCACTGCGCAGCTTAACCCGCGAGTTACTGGGGTATATTTCATAACGCGACTTACTGGGAGGGGGGCTATTTTTTGCCCCCCCCCCTCTGATCTCCGGAACTACTGGACCGAATGTAAAAATGCAAACGGCATTCGATAGGCCTAGGAAATTTATCGAGGGAAACATAATATTGTTGACCTCGAGGTCACCGATGACGTCACAGGTCAGGTCAAGTACAAAATGTTTGACCGTGTCGAAAAGTCTCTATGGATGGAATTGTCGCGCAAAATTGCGATATTAAACGCATAAGCTGTTGATAAATCGGTATGATTCGTGTGTCTGACACTTCTAAGTACCTTTCTAAGCTGTTTATGACCTTGGGTCAGGTCAAGGTCATCCGAGGTCACGAGGTCAAACTGCAGATTACGGTCATTAGGCGTTGTAACACTTGTTGATGGGTTTGTTTTTCGTCTAGAACGCGAAAAATTACCTTAGAACATTGTTTGTTCCATATAAATAGAAGTAAAAAGCAAAAATGGAAATGCGTTTTTTGTCATAGTAATGCTGTGAGAAGTGGTCGATTTTTGTCATTTAAAGGTCATAACTCGGTCAATTTTAAAGATATCGACTTTAAAATTGGTACACATATTCACCGCATACATCTCAATCACATATATTCTGGTTTTTGGATAATTCGGATTTTTTCTTGAAAATTTTGTTAAAAAAAAAAAAATGTCTTTGGATTTCTCAAAATTTTGAATTTCCAAAAAACTCAAAAATCCGAGATTGCAATTTGATAGCTCGGTCTATTGTCAGTAATTTGATTTAATACAATTTAGTTTATCTTAAATATCGTACCCTTGACAGCGTTTTCCGCAAACCATTATTTTGCAATAAAAACCGAAGAACATGACGTCTCTCTGACGTCCTTCCCGGTTGACCTATCATAGTCTCATATTTTGCATTTTGCCAACATGTGTAGAATTGATGTGAGAGAAGTTACTGCAGGTTTGGTGACGATACGGGTGTTCGCTTAGGAGTTATTGCAAAATAACGGGAGGGGGGGGGGGGCAAAAAATAGCCCCCCCAGTAACTCGCGGGTTAATGGCCATAATTTCAGCAACGAGGGCAAACAATATACTGCTCACAGGTGAGCCTTGCAGGACACCGCGTGCCGGCTTGAACCACTCGGACGTAGACCCGTTGTTCAGCACTGTCATCTCGTTGTTACTGTACAACAGTTTTAGCGAGTCAATGACGTCAGTCCCAAAATTATATTTTGTAAGTGTTTTAAACAAAAAATTATGTTCTATGGCATCGAAAGCATGCCGGTAATCCAAAGCCATGAGAATACCTTCCTTGTCATCAGTGCGACAATATTCTATAACATCCGAGATGAGGCGAACATTTTCACCGATATACCGCCGCGGCAAAGATCCAGTCTGGTCAGGCGATATTAACAAATCGATGACCACTTTTTTTCCAACATGCGATTGGCAATCACTTTGGCAATAACCTTGTACAGAACAGTGGCGTCGCCACGGCTTCAAAACGTGTACGGACATACCATGACATCGAACCTTTCGAGCGAGGGGGGGGGGGGGTGGTAGGACATGATCGTTTGCAGGGGTGTCAATACGGTGTTTAAAGGAAACCAGTCACTTTCATAATGTAATTTTTGGCGCTGAGATAGCAGTTTTGAAGGACATGTCGAGAAATCGTTTACTGCATACACGTAGCTCTGTGTCGAGAAGCTTCATATGTAAGCATGTGATAAAAGCAGCGTTACTGGACCAGCGAGTGAACCCTTCGCCACTGACAATATTATCCTAGTTGTGTAAGCAATGATGAGATAATAATTAAATTTGTGCTTACTAATTTTATAAATAATTATTTTAACCAAGTTCCTAGCTTTTTACAGCTCACTTATATTCTTCTTTCGAAGCACACAATGTAGTGGACCAAGCACCATATCCTCCTGCGACCAAAGCGCTAACTGGAACTCTCACACAGTTCCGAGGGATATGGGGGCCGGGACGAATTTTTCAGAGGCCCGCCGAGGGATTTGCACCCAGGTCCCCGGCACAGAAAGCAAATGTCTGACCACAGGGCACCCATTGCTCTCCCGAAGCACACAATATCACAACAACATGCGCCATTTTCGAATTTTGCCCCACTTTCGCAATCTATATACTGAGAATGCATGTCTATGTTATCGAAATATATTGCTTTAGAAAACAAAAGTTTTGTTTGGTATACTGGATAATTTAGTCGAATATTCTTAGTAAAACAAATGCCGAAAAGTGGGGAGGCCATGGCCTCCCGGCCCCATTGTTCTTACGCTTGAGACATTTTTTCTCAGGTCAATATTGAGGTCACCCGAGGTCATCAAAGGTCAAATTTTACAAGTTTAGGATTTCGCTCCAGAAATACACCAAATATCTCCGGAACTATGATAGCTTGGAACAAACTGAGAAACGCAATAGAAAGCCTTTGACAAATTGTATCGCTTAGATGTCCTCAAATTGCATATAGGTAAGGTCAATAGTTTAGGCTCCAAAGGTAACTAAAGGTCATCTTGGCATCCCCCACAAGTTGTTCGTGCATAACTTTTACCCAATAGAGATAGGGCAATAATTTTAACGCCATCGTGTTTGCCTCGGCTAGACGATCCGCACCATCACTTATGGTGACCGGATCGGGTCAAGTTCATTTGGTGACCCAAGTTGGACATGTTACATATGGGGAGACGCATCTCGGCGAGGTAAACACTGTGGTATCAGTCACAAGTCTCTAGCTAGCACGTCTCTAGCTCTCCCGTGTGTTCCTTGCATTTCCTAAAATTTTAGGAGGCACATCCAAACGCCCCCCCCCCCCCCTCCCCAGCACGGCGCGGGTTAGGCCTAATACACTGTGCTTGGATCCATGTCAAATAAAACGCGAGTGCATCAGCGTTGTCAGCGTCAGGAGGAAGCCAAATGCAGTTCAGTAAAATTGTATTTGTATTTGTATTTGTATTTATTGATAAATCACCAACAGGCACAAAACCCGGTTACAGGCGAAGTCAGGAGATAAAACTAGTGGCTGACTATTTATGTTACTGGACTAGTGACTAACACGAGAGTATTTTGTTTTTCTCCCTCGCGTATTTCGCAATATCTCGTAAACTACCGCCAATATCGTCCCCAAAAATTCAGAACCCGCTTTCACATCAAGCACCGCTCACTAAACAGCTAAACGTTTTAGCAATGACAAGAGCCAAATGTCAATGCCTCTTGCCATTTTCGCACATACTCCTTCCTATTCCGAACTCGAGACGAAAAACGTTAACATTTATTTCCAACTGGCCATTTGTGCGTTCAAGTTGGGTAGGGGACAATAAGATGTTCTTTTTAGGTTGAGCATAAAGTTCCATGAATATAGGTATTTCGTCACGATTCGTCGCAAATAGTCCATCTGAAGATACCTAATTAGAATATAAACATTTCAAGTATCGATATCTCTAATTCTGCTCCTTCAAATGGTTCCGCAAACTTGTACGGACAGTCCGTACAAGTTTTTGGAGGTTCGCCAACTTGTACGGACACTGTCTGTACTGTCCGTAGTGGTGGCGACGCCCATGGTACAGAACATCAAACAAGCAGATCGGTCGTTTGTTTTTAAGGTACTTCTGGTGGCCTTGTTTGGGAATAATCACAACGACAGCACGCCTTTGCTCTATGTGTAAGCCATGCAACTTTGCTACATTGCAATAGTCAACGGCCATAGGGCCAATGTCATCCCAAAAGTATTCAAAAAATTCAACTGTGAAACCAGAAATCCCAGGGACTTTGTGTTTAGTCATTTTCTTTAATGCTGATCTGCATTCTTCGACGGTAAATGCGCCCTCACATCTGTCTCTGTCATTATCGGAAAGCCTCGGGCCATTTACTGTGTCCAAATACTCATCTATAGCATCGTCAGGTATACTTTTGGAAGCATACATATTCTGAAAATGAGAAAAGCAAAACTGTAAAATTTCGTCTTTGTCGTGGATAACATTACCATTCGGCAGCTTAAGCATGTGGATGGCCTTCTGAGTGAAGCCGCACTTCTGCAAGCGGAGAAAATAGCCGGTAGGCTTTTCTCCATGCTCTCCACTTAGTTCTGGTAAAGAGTTTTGGCCCGTTTCAGCTGAAATTCGTCTACCTCTGCTTTGAGGGTGACATACTGCGCCGACAGCTGCCTGTTGGGCGACTCAGCTATTGTGTCTTCAATCATAGCTAGCCGTCGCATTATCTCATTCTCCTCTCTTCGCTTTGCCGCGGCTAGAAACTTACTCGTACGTATACTAATAGAACGTAAATTACACAATAGGAAGTTAACACGAGTGCTTATTGGTATGTCCTGGTGGTAAGGTTCTAGGCAGCAGGCAGCCTTTCCTATTTCCTCCTTTATGTCAAGCACAAAGCTGGCATTTTCTAGCAAGGAATTGTTAAAGCGAAATAGGCCCGGACCGCGAGTACTACCTCCTATTGTATCCCTACTGAAACCACACTGTGGTCGCTTAGTATGCCGGGGGTAATTACACTGCTCGTGATGATGTGGTTATTAACAAGGCTATCACTTACAAAAGTATAATAAATGCGGGACTGCTGAGTTGAGTCTGGCCTATGCCATGTACATCTTCTGAGCTGTGGGTGCTTAAGTCGCCAAATATCTGTGAGGCACAAACTTGCCAGCATACCGCGCAGCTTACTCCTGCTCGCGCCCCCCTGCGACGTGACCCGTCCTCAGCATCATCAAGCCGAATATTGAAATCCCACGCCACTATGGAATTTGTATAATTAGGACTTAAGGAATTATGTAAGGAGCTTAAGAAAGAGACTTTTTGCTGCCGAGAATTTACGGCGGGAGCGTACACGCAAACCAAACAAATGGAAACAGCTTCGAAATCAACTTCAACAACTTCAACATCAAAATCAACTCTACCATCGACGTCACGATCTGTTGCCGCAATCTTACCGTCGAAATTATGTGGCAATGGTAGTGCAGTACCACATTGATTGGCACTACCGTGTGAAAATATGGTTTCACCTCCCCACTCTGACGTCCAAAAGGGTTCATCACTCGAACACGAATGAGTCTCTTGTAACATAACGACTGACCGTGGGTAATGCACATGAAAAAATCGAAAAATGGCTCTTCTCTTTAAATTGTCACGAACACTCTTACATTGAAGCTAGAATTGACTGAGTTAGACTGACTGAGTTTGACTGAGTTAGTCATTTATAATAATTCACTTAATGAGCATCTGCTCACTGGCCATGCAGTCGGGTGAAGGCCACCACAGGGCCGATCGGGCAATCAAGACACACAGCGACCATGCAAACACAGCGACCGAAGCAAGCCCGGCATAGTTCAGACTGTACGAGAAGGCATGTCTAGACATATCTACTTATCTGACCGAGATGGTCGACGCGAATGTTTGCCCCGTCTTTGCGCTCCTTGTAGAAGACCGTTCTTGGTGAAGGCCGTGTAGACCTGCTGACGCTTCTTGGCTGCCAGGAGCGCACCCAGGCACTGCTGACGGCGCCGCGACAGGGACTCCTCAACGAAAAGCCGCTGCGACTCATCTCTCTGATCCATCAACTGAAACCTGCCCTGATGCACCCCGTCACGCACCGATCCAGGGCCGGAGCGCACGAATCTGCACACGAGCTTCTTAACCCTATTTGTAACAGGCTCCTGGCTACCCCTATTTGTAACAGGGGGGGGGGGGGCGGATTCCGCCCCCCGGAGATCTCGAGATCTACCCGTCCGATTTGCAAAAATGAAACGGCGTTTGGTTCCCCTCAACACGATCTACATTTCTAAATAAGAGAAAAAATCTAAATTTTTGATAGGGGGGGCAACAGGGGGGCAAAAACCACAAATTTTAGTGGTATTTTTGATTCAACATAGCTTTCATGTTTATCGACCGATTTTAACACAATTAATACGAATCGATAGAGATTGAATTGGAAATTAATATATGACAGTGGCGTTTGAAAATTCAAAAATCATAGGCGTGTGCAGGTCACTCAATATGGGGGTGAAGTAAATGCGTAATAAAACCATTTTGTATGTGTTTTTTAAAGAAATGAAATGGTATGTGATTGTGACATTAGGCAAAACAGTTAAAATCTTTTTTTTTGCCATAGGCGGTACCAGATTAGTGAAAAGGGGGGTAAAATTGGAAAAAATATTAACCGCAGACAAGTTGCTACCCAGCACTATAAATATGTTACTGATCGTAGATAGTTCCTTTTTGCATGTTGTACTTCATAATAGGCGTATCCAGGATCCAAACTGGGGCGGCTCAATACCTTTTGATAAGTATATTATCCGCTATTATGATACTAACTAGTCAACAGTGACTATTTCACTTACAACTTCAATTAACATTGCTTACCCCCCTTTTACCCTACCTGTACTCGCCTATTGTCTTATAATCGTTCGTAGAGTAGCCTGTGGTGCGTGTTTCATCCGAAAACTACAGTATGTTATGTCATTGTAGGCCCATGCCTCTTAGTTTCCTTGCAATAATATGACCCCCTTTCTTCCATTCCTGAGCGCGCCTCTGCAAAAAATGACTTTATTCCCTTTCCTGGCCTCATATGTGCATATATAATTATAAGCTAACCGTCTATTGCGCCGTTATCGCTGGCATATCGTCATCACCAAGCCAGTCACCCCCCTTTTCATGTGCCTGAACACGCCCCTGAAACTCTATATGTAATAAATTATGCAAATAATGGAAGCAGAAGCTATCTTTTACATCTTGATAACTATAAATGTCTCCTACATTGCTCTATTTGCTTCCCGCCAAGCATTAAATACTTCCTGGAAACCCCCCCCCCCTTTTCAAGCCCCTGAAACCGCCTCTGCCATGAAATTTTAATGATATTTCATTAACATCAACTAATTTGCACTTGTTGCAATCACCGTGAACCGATGTAACTCCTTCATACTTGAAGCAGTTACGAAGAAACCGTGAAGATCGCATTTCCGTATTATCGCCAAATATCGCCTCCGAACCCACCCAAAACTGTACCCTGGAACCGCCTCTGTTCAGGTTAAGAACTCAAAATTTTGACTCCAAATGTGGTATTCAATTCTATGAAAAGTCCCAAAATTTCATGGGCCTGCTCCCAGCCGTTCTGGAGATATCTGCGAAAAACATGAGGGGGGGGGGGCGGAATCCGCCCCCCCTGTTACAAATAGGGTTAAGCCCGCCCACACAGGAATACGACGCAACATCACTGTTGTTCACAGCGACGTCCGACATCGACTTGACGCCGACGGCGACGGACACTGTGTCGTCCTCCGGTGTGTAGGGCTCTCCGTCCGCGCGACGCCGCGGAGCCGGGACAGCGGGCCCGGAGATGATGGCCGCGGAGCAGGGACAGCGGGCCCGGAGAGGATGAGTGTCGACTGACGCGCCTCCACCTCCAGATGGTCCATGGAGTCCAACAGCTCCTCCGTGGTGTCCCGACTTTTCAGCAGCTCGCGAGACAGACGCTCGATCTCCCCATCCTTCTCGAGCAGGCGTCCCTCCAGCTCCTGAATGCGCTCACCCAGGGCGTCTATGACTTCCTTCAGGCTTCTCTGCAGGGTAGCTGTGGCCAAACTGAGTTCGGAGCGCATCACACTGTGGATCAGCTCCGCCAGCTCTGCGTTGACCGGGCTGGCACCGCCACTGTCCGCGCCGAGCGGCCGGCCGTCTGCGGGCCGGCGGGCCGGTCACGTGCCCCCGTCTGAAGGTCACCGAGGTCACCGCGCAGGGCGCCCAGCTCGGAGCTGGACAGCTGGCGCGGGCGCTTGCTTGGCGATCGGCCAGCCCTAGAACGATGGTCGTACTTGTTGATGGGGTATGATGAGGTGCAGTGCGCTATTATTAACTAGCGATTACCAAAAAACAGCGATTTGACTCCCCGGGATTGGTGGCCGGAAAGATAATGGTCCACTAAATTCGCGAAATGAAGCGTCGCACAACGAGCGACACCTGATGTTTAGTTATACAAGAGCTAATGGTTTTCATATTAAGTCCGTGTCTTGATGTCTCTTTTCACGCACATCATTTTCTAAAATTGCTATACGGATCGGCTGTGTCATCAACCAAAAATGTTACACACGATAGCATGCAAGAAGACACTTTTTGTTGTCCTCTGATCGAGACCTCTATGGCACGGTCAAACATTTTGTCTTTGACGTGCCCTGTGACGTCATCGGACACCGAGCTCAACAATATTAGGTTTTCCTCAATATATGTTACAGGGCTATCGAATGCCGTTTCAAATTTTAAAATCGGTCCACTGGTTCCCGAGATCGGAGGGGGGCAAAAAATAGCCCTCCCCCCAGTAAGTCGCGTTATGGAAAGTAGCCCAGTACTCGCGGGTTAAAGTCACTGACATGTTCACAGTTCAATTGAGGAAACTTTTGATTTGTTCAGTCGAGCTGAACTTCATCTTTAGACCTGGTGAACCGCTACCACTGCAGCTGACGCTGGCTACCCGGTACACCAACTCGTAGATGTACTCGCAGTCCTGACTAAGGGTTAGTTCTGGGTACCCATAATCGCCCCTCTCCGCCTTACTCGCTGGCCACGGCCAAGAAAATGGTTTCGGGTACACCCCCGTTGTACGTATAGGTACAACGAGTACAGTACAGCTAGTATACTCGCTGGCCTCAGACAGGGGGTCCCAGTACCATACCACCTCCCTAGCCCACCTCCCTCGCTGTACCCACTGGACATGACCAGGGTCCGGTCCCAGGTCAGGGGCGGGTCCAGGATTCTCATTGAGAGGGGGCTGCAGGCCCGGGGGGAGCATTTTTGGCACCTGAGGGGGCGCCGACGTCGGGTCGTCAGCGCAATGAGTCGTTGAGCGGGGGAGGGGGTGGTAGTGTCGGGTCGTCAGAGCGAAAAGTTGTTGACCGGGGGGGGGGGGGGGGGGGGGGTGGGAGGCGTGGCGTGGAAAAAATGCGAAAAAGTCGTTGACAAGGGAGAGGAGTTTTCAATTATCACCTAACCCGCGCCCCGCTGGGGCATTCAGCCGAACACTGGGGGAAGATTCTGCCCCCTCGTTATCTTCCGAACAAATAACTGCAGCGAGACGCGCAGGACGGCATTTGAAAGCTCTTAATAAGACGCATCTAAGGCTTACGCGAAATTGTCAAAATAAGGTCACATATTAGGTCACAGTCAGGTTAAAGGTCAAAATTGAGGTATTTGAGTTTTTGGGACATACTCTGCATCCAAAGCCTTAGATTGGGACTATTATCGCACAAAGTGCTCTCAAACGTATAATGCACATCCCGCATAGGCAAAGGTGAAATTGTAAGCAAAGGCCAAGGTCAAGATCAGGTCACAAAAGGTCACTATTGGCAAGAGGTCTACCAAAAGTCATGTTACACACGTTTTATGGTTTAGTTTATACGTATAATTCGATAGTAGCAGCCATTTGGAGCGAGAATCAATGACTGATGCTAGAATAATCGATTAAGTTAAGGACCAGTGGGATAATTGACGTTCAGCGATTAATTATATGTGAGGAACCTGTTAAGATCGGGGAGACAGTGGAGGGAATGTATTTGTTGGGACCAGGCTGATTTTGGTGGTGGATTACGGGAACCGATACGGGGAAGGGACGCCGCGACGGATCATCTGTCGGGATATACTCCAATAGGCTCTGTCGTGAGAGACCCTCTCCTAATGTTCACCACCAACCGAACTCCAAATACCATCTTGACATACCTTATATCCGAGCAGTGAGAGGCCTATATGTTGACTGACGAATGGCCAGTCTCATCAAAACAAATGGTATTCCAAAAACCGCAAGAAATAGTGGATCGCCGATACCGTAAATCGATCCGCAAGGTCAAGAAATCTACCAAGAGTGCCATTTTGTTTTTACTATCTATTTATATAGTATTTATTACGAGCGAGCACGAAGCGCTCGCTCGTCCTTCCATGGTATATGGGAAAAATCTGAATATAAGCGGCCCGACCCGGCCCGGCCCGTGGCGACGCTTTTGAGAAGCTAATATCTCTGCAACCATACGTCCGATTGACAAGTAGGTCTATTTGCTAAGTAACAACCTAACCTGTCTGAGACCAGTGCCGACTCATGTGAATGACCACCGCTGCGCGTGGCGCGTGCCGCGTGAGGGGTGTTGTAAAGTGTTTTCTCGCAAAAACTCCGCAACGGCTGGGCCGACTGTGTTCAAATTTGGTGTGTGGTTAGGGACCTCTCAGCCGCCACTTTCCCACATGTCAGGAATGGGGTGCCTCTGCACGTGCGTACGTGCACATCCCTATTCTATATCTCAGGAACGGCTGAGCCGATTGTGTTCAAATTTGGTGTGTGGTTAGGGACCCCGTCGCCGCCGCCTTCCCACAAGTCATGGGTGGGGTGCCTCTGCACGTGCACACGTGCACACCCCTATTCTATATATCAGGAACAGCTGAGCCGATTGTGTTCAAATTTGGTGTGAGGTTAGGGACCTCTTCGCCGCCGCCTTCCCACAAGTCATGGGTGGGGTGCCTCTGCACGTGCGCACGTGCACACCCTATTCTATATATCAGGAACGGCTGAGCCGACTGTGCTCTAATTTGGTGTGTGGTTAGGGACCTCTCAGTCGCCACTTTCCCACAAGTCAAGGGTGCGGTGCCTCTGCACGTCCGCACATACTCACCTTTTTTGTATCTCAGAAACTACTTGCCCCATCGAGTTGAAATTAACCATACATTTCGTTTGCGCTCGCTCGTTCATCGCCGACTACGGCGCCTTAATGGTTATAGTATTTACTATCGCCATCACGAAAATAAATGTTGTTGTTAACAAAAAAAAACTGCCATTGCGCTGGTGCCCCTGATAGGCCGGTGGTGCCCCTGATTTGCCGGTGGTGTCCCTGCGCTCCAGGGGGGGGGGGGGGGGGGGGGGGTCATGACCCCGTGACCCCCGCTCCCCCCCCCCCCCCCTTTGGATCCGCCACTGCCCACTGGACATGCCCAGGGTCCGGGCCCCAGGTACCACCTCCCCTGCTGTACCCACTGGACAGTGGCAGATCCAGGGGGGGGGGGGGGACGTAGGGGCTGAAGCCCCCTGCCTTAAGGCGGCCGCACCACTGCGCATTCGGCACCCGATATCACTGCAAAATTCCGCCTCGGAAAATCGCGGCGATACCGCCGAATATCGTCCTTGTTCCGGCGGATTCGGCGCTGTCTGCTCGCGAGATTCCGCCCCGCCGACCTACAGCATGTCGCAACCTGTGCCTACAGCCTGTACCAAGGTAACTTAATGATGGCCCATTTTTCGACGAAGATGTAAGTTTAGTATCACGAAACTTTTACATCATAAATTTAATAGCGGCAAGAGCATGCTGTGCAAAATATGTACCTTCTATATTGCATAGATTCGCCACTGTTAGCCTGATCAATGTTGTTGTCCGCGGGTGCCGCGGCGTTCAGTCGCGGAAAAAAAGCTCGTTCAAATCATGTCCGTGAAGTTAGCCAACAGCCAACAAAACGGAAATTTGCAACGGCCGAATTTTTCGCCTAAAAATACGCATGTAGGTCAAGTCGCATACGAGGGTCACGAATCTGATGTTATGTTTAATGTTAAGGTCATAGGTCAAGGTCAAATGCGTAAAGAAGGTTGTGTACCCTTATGTACCATTTTACGGACAAACGGTACACCGCACGGCCCTCGCAATGGCCACCATTCGAAAGAGCGGCACAAAATAAAGGTGGGGTTTTCCTCGGAATTTCGATTTAGGTCACCCAAGGTCACCCATCAAGGTCAAACTGATCAAAATCAATCAAAATCGACTTTATGTACCTTTTTACGGACAAACGGTGTTTTGCACGACTTTTTAAATGGCACCATTCGAAAGAGCGCCTCAAAATGAAGGTGGGGTTTTCCTCGGAATTTCGATTTAGGTCACCCAAGGTCACCCATCAAGGTCAAACTATCAAAATCAATCAAAATCGACTTTATGTACCTTTTTACGGACAAACCGGTGCTTTGCACGTTTTTTTTAAAATGACACCATTCGAAAGAGCGCCTCAAAATGAAGATGGGATTTTCCTCGAATTTCGATTAAGGTCACCCAAGGTCACCCATGAAGGTCAAACTATCAAAATCAAACAAAATCGACTTTATGTACCTTTTTACGGACAAACGGTACACTGCACGGCCTCGCAATGGCCACCATTCGAAAGAGCGGCGCAAAATGAAGGTGCGTTTTTCCTCGGAATTTCGATTTAGGTCGATTTAAAATTCAAGGTTAAAGAACAAAACGTTGGAGCGCCCATAGTTACCGCCCAATCGCGATAAAAAGGGTCTCAAACAATTTCACGTGCCCAGTTCCAGCATGACAATAATTTTCAGGGTTGAAGCCCGTAACCTTCAAGGGTCAAATTCAAGGTCAAAGGACGGAACGCTGTAGCGCATAAAGTTACCGTCCAATGGCGACACAAATGGCCTAAAACGATTCCCCGTGCCCATTTCCAGCATGACAATAATTTTCACAGTTGTGTCCCGTGACCTTCTAGGTCAAATTCAGGGTCAAAGGACGGGAACGCTGTAACGCCCGAAGGTACCGTCCACTCGCGACCAAAATAGCCTCAAACAATTCCCCGTGCCCAGTTCTAAGATGACAAACATTTTCAGAGTTTTTCCCCGTGACCTTCAAGGTTAAATTGAAGGTCAAAGGACGAGGAACGCTGTAGACACAAAGCTACCTTCCGATCGAGACAAAAATGGTCTCACACGATTCCTCGTGCCCATTTCCAGGAGAACAAGTATGCTTGGAGTTGTGCCCGTGACCTTCAAGGTCAAATTCAGGGTAAAATAACGTGGAACGCTGTAGCGCCCTAAGTTACCATCCGATCGCGACAAATTGGTCTCAAACGATTCCTGGTGTTCAGTTCCAAGATGACAAGAATGTTCAGAGATATGCCCCGTGACCTTCAAGGTCAAGCCCCCTGACCTTCAATGTCAAATTCAGGGTCAAAGGACGGGGAACGCTATAGCACCCAAAGTTACCGTCCAATCGCGACAAAAAATGGTCTCAAACGATTCCCCGTGCCGATTTCCAGAATGCCAAGCATTGATAAACAAGTTGTGTCACGAAGTTGTTCCTCGTGACCTTCAAGTTAGCGTCCAAAGTTAGGCGCTACAGCGTTCCCTGTCCTTTGACCTTGAAGGTCGCGGGAACAACTCTAAGAATGTTTGTCATCCCTGGAAATGGGCACGAGGCATTGTTTGAGATGATTGTTGTTGCAATCGGACGCAAACCTTGGGCGCTACAGCGTCCCCCTTCCTTTGACATTTAATTTGACCTTGAAGGAGACCTGTCAGGTCAAAATGGATCTGATTTTGGGAAACAGGGGGTTTGATTTGACTTTAAGACCAAATGTCGTAAAAATCGGTGACCGACGCTGAAAGCGTTTTATAATTCCCTTGGATTGGCGCGACCCAATATTCAATAAGAACGACTCAACTGGCGTAACACAATATTTTGCTGCTTGTTTATCCACGTATGCAACTTAGTTTCCCGATGTTGCGACAGATATTTTGTTTCTTCTCCGGGCTACATGTAGTTAGCCCCGGAGGCAAACAAAAGTCATGTGAATCTTGTGAATAATGTTAACCATCGTATCCGCAGGCGGACCTTCCGATCATGCCACCAGACTTTCAAAAGGGTTCCACGCCCCGCTGGGGTATTCAGCCGAACGCACCCCCAGTGGGGGGGGGTGGGGCATATTCTGCCCCCTCGTTATCTTCTGAACCAATAACCGCAGCAAGACACGCAAGAGAGCAGTTGAAAGCTCGCAATGAGACTCATGTAAAGCATACGTAACATGTTAAAAAATAAGGTCACATGTTAGGTCACGGTCAGGTGAAATGTCAGAATCGGGGTATTTGGGTTGATTTGCTATACTTTCCATTTAAAGCCTTATATTGCGACTATTATGGTACAAAGTGTTCTCAGAGGCATAATATATATTCTGCATAAGTGCAAATTGAGAATGTAAGCAAAGGTCAGGGGCAGGTCAGAAAATATCACTATTTGCAAAAGGTCTACGGAAGTCACGCGACACATGTTTTATGGGTTATTTTACACGTCTAATTTGATAGTAGTAGCCATATTCACACCCTGACTCCATATCATGGCCTTTAGGTGAAGTTCAGGTTAAGGTTATTTAGTCCGTAGTCCGCCCCTGTAGCTCAGTGGGAGAGCGCTGGACTTCTGACCTATCCCGGTAGTGGCAACCCGGGTTCGAGTCGCTTCGGCGCTCGCTATTTGCTCCTGACTGGGATGGCCTGCGGCCGGTGGCAGCGGTCGCACTCAAGGTCAGGTGACGTCAGTCAGCGGGGCGGACCGTGTCCAGGTATGTCGGGCACGTAAAACTTTCGTCTCTAAATTCTGCCGGCCAACAAGAATTGCGCGATCGGGTGGTGAGGTCAGGACCTGTGCAACAAGCTTATGCTTAGCGCGGGGACTGACCTCGGAAATC
The DNA here is from genome assembly GCA_036785665.1 of Chirona hameri. Classification (NCBI taxonomy): domain Eukaryota; kingdom Metazoa; phylum Arthropoda; class Thecostraca; order Balanomorpha; family Balanidae; genus Chirona; species Chirona hameri. The sequence continues at coordinate 1,637 of JAXIVJ010003194.1, read as the reverse complement.
CATCCATTCAAAACATTCGGACTAAATTTATAAAATAAAAATAAAAGTCAGGTTCCATATGGGGAAAAATTGAAATTGATTAATATAAATACAAAAGTCATGTTTCTAGACCAGTTTTGTCTAATAAATACAGTGGTCGCACCTGTATCTGGTAATTAAAAGCCATACAATGCAATTTACCAAAAAAAAAACGCCATGAGTTAATCATACTTGGGAGCCATAAGTCAGCAAAAATAAAGATTTTACTTTGAAATTTGATGTGGGTATCGTTCATACTTGGTTTCTCCAATATACATACCGTTTTTGTTTTAATATCCTTTTCAAATTTAGATTTTGTGGGATTTTTCCTAAACAAGTACGTTTTTATATTTTTGGGGAGGTCAAAAACTTTTTAAAAAAGAAACAAATCTGAGATAGCCATTTTGATAAGAATGCCATTTTCTTTCATTTGCCTTTTGCATTTGCAAATTGCTTTACAACTCGATTGTCTACGGTTTTTCAAACATGTATCGTTTTTTCACCAAAAATGGCATGACCTGACGACACTAAAACGTCATTATCTTCCAAACTACTTCACCAATTTTAATGGCATCAACATGTTGAAAGAAGAATGGACTGCAACATAAGGCAGGGAACGTTTCACGTCGATATCTATCATAGTTTTCAAGTTATTGAGAAAATCCGAGGGGGCAGCTTCTGCCCCCCCCCTCCTCCCCCGGGGGGCGCAGGTTAAGGAAGAGGCATATTTGACCCGTTTAATTTACATATTGGCCCCCCTCTGGACCATGCCGCCCATGTCGCCGAGGGAAATATGCCGCCCCTCAGGCCTGAAGCCCTTGGCCTAAGAAAATCCTGGATCCGCCACTGCATGGCGTGACCTGAGGACTGACGGACATGACCGACCAGGGTGTCCGGTCCCAGGTACCACCCCACCTCCCCCTGCTGTACCCACTGGACATATCCAGGGTCCAGTCCCAGGTACCACCTCCCCTGCTGTACCCACTGGACATATCCAGGGTCCAGTCCCAGGTACCACCTCCCCTGCTGTACCCACTGGACATATCCAGGGTCCAGTCCCAGGTACCACCTCTCCCTGCTGTACCCACTGGACATGACCAGGGTCCAGTCCCAGGTACCCACCTCCCCTGCTGTACCCACTGGACATATCCAGGGTCCCAGTCCCAGGTACCACCTCCCCTGCTGTACCCACTGGACATGACCAGGGTCCCGTCCCAGGTACCACCTCTCCTGCTGTACCCACTGGACATGACCAGGGTCCCCAGTCCCAGGTACCACCGCTCCCCTGCTGTACCCCACTGGACATATCCAGGGTCCAGTCCCAGGTACCGACCTCCCCCTGCTGTACCCACTGGACATATCCAGGGGCCAGTCCTAGGTACCACCTCCCCCTGCTGTACCCACTGGGACCATGACCAGGGTCCCGTCCCCAGGTACCACCTCTCCTGCTGTACCACTGGACATGACCAGGGTCCAGTCCCAGGTACCACCTCCCCTGCTGTACCCACTGGACATATCCAGGGGTCCAGTCCCAGGTACCACCTCTCCTGCTGTACCCCACTGGACATGACCAGGGTCCAGTCCCAGGTACCTACCTCCCCTGCCTGTACCCACTGGAC
>JAXIVJ010003193.1:12500-97331 GCA_036785665.1 Chirona hameri | reverse complement strand
GTCTCCACCGGCCACCCGACCTGTCTCCACCGGCCACCCCGACCTGTCTCCACCGGCCCACCCCGACCTGTCTCCTCCGGCCACCCCGACCTGTCTCCACCGGCCACCCCGACCTGTCTCCACCGGCCACCCCGACCTGTCTCCACCGGCCACCCCGACCTGTCTCCACCGGCCACCCCGACCTGTCTCCACCGGCCACCCCGACCTGTCTCCACCGGCCACCCCGACCTGTCTCCACCGGCCACCCCGACCTGTCTCCACCGGCCACCCCGACCTGTCTCCACCGGCCACCCCGACCTGTCTCCACCGGCCACCCCGACCTGTCTCCACCGGCCACCCCGACCTGTCTCCACCGGCCACCCCGACCTGTCTCCACCGGCCACCCCGACCTGTCTCCACCGGCCACCCCGACCTGTCTCCACCGGCCACCCCGACCTGTCTCCACCGGCCACCCCGACCTGTCTCCACCGGCCACCCCGACCTGTCTCCACCGGCCACCCCGACCTGTCTCCACCGGCCACCCCGACCTGTCTCCACCGGCCACCCCGACCTGTCTCCACCGGCCACCCCGACCTGTCTCCACCGGCCACCCCGACCTGTCTCCACCGGCCACCCCGACCTGTCTCCACCGGCCACCCCGACCTGTCTCCACCGGCCACCCCGACCTGTCTCCACCGGCCACCCCCGACCTGTCTCCACCGGCCACCCCGACCTGTCTCCACCGGCCACCCCGACCTGTCTCCACCGGCCACCCCGACCTGTCTCCACCGGCCACCCCGACCTGTCTCCACCGGCCACCCCGACCTGTCTCCACCGGCCACCCCGACCTGTCTCCACCGGCCACCCCGACCTGTCTCCACCGGCCACCCCGACCTGTCTCCACCGGCCCCCCGACCTGTCTCCACCGGCCACTCCGACCTGTCTCCACCGGCCCCCCCCCCGACCTGTCTCCACCGGCCACCCCGACCTGTCTCCACCGGCCACCCCGACCTGTCTCCACCGGCCACCCCGACCTGTCTCCACCGGCCACCCCGACCTGTCTCCACCGGCCACCCCGACCTGTCTCCACCGGCCACCCCGACCTGTCTCCACCGGCCACCCCGACCTGTCTCCACCGGCCACCCCGACCTGTCTCACCGGCCACCCCGACCTGTCTCCACCGGCCACCCCGACCTGTCTCCACCGGCCACCCCGACCTGTCTCCACCGGCCACCCCGACCTGTCTCCTCCAGTTCCACCGGCCACCCCGACCTGTCTCCTCCAGGTCCACGGCCACCCCGACCTGTCTCCACCGGCCACCCCGACCTGTCTCCACCGGCCACCCGACCTGTCTCCACCGGCCACTCCGACCTGTCTCCACCGCCCCCCCCCCCCCCCCCGACCTGTCTCCACCGGCCACCCCGACCTGTCTCCACCGGCCACCCCGACCTGTCTCCACCGGCCACCCCGACCTGTCTCCACCGGCCACCCCGACCTGTCTCCACCGGCCACCCCGACCTGTCTCCACCCAGTGTTCCACGGCCACCCGACCTGTCTCCACCGGCCCACCCCGACCTGTCTCCACCGGCCACCCCGACCTGTCTCCACCGCCACCCCGACCTGTCTCCACCGGCCCCCCGACCTGTCTCCACCGGCCCCCCGACCTGTCTCCACCGTCCACCCCGACCTGTCTCCACCGGCCACCCCGACCTGTCTCCACCGGCCACCCCGACCTGTCTCCACCCAGTGTTCCACCGGCCACCCCGACCTGTCTCCACCGGCCACCCCGACCTGTCTCCACCGGCCACCCCGACCTGTCTCAACCGGCCACCCCGACCTGTCTCCACCGGCCACCCCGACCTGTCTCCACCGGCCACCCCGACCTGTCTCCACCGGCCACCCCGACCTGTCTCCACCGGCCACCCCGACCTGTCTCCACCGGCCACCCCGACCTGTCTCCACCGGCCACCCCGACCTGTCTCCACCCAGTGTTCCACCGGCCACCCCGACCTGTCTCCACCGGCCACCCCGACCTGTCTCCACCGGCCACCCCGACCTGTCTCCACCGGCCACCCCGACCTGTCTCCTCTCAGTGTTCCACCGGCCACCCCGACCTGTCTCCACCGGCCACCCCGACCTGTCTCCTCCCAGTGTTCCACCGGCCACCCCGACCTGTCTCCACCGGCCACCCCGACCTGTCTCCACCGGCCACCCCGACCTGTCTCCACCGGCCACCCCGACCTGTCTCCACCGGCCACCCCGACCTGTCTCCACCGGCCACCCCGACCTGTCTCCACCGGCCACCCCGACCTGTCTCCTCCCAGTGTTCCACCGGCCACCCCGACCTGTCTCCACCGGCCACCCCGACCTGTCTCCACCGGCCACCCCGACCTGTCTCCACCGGCCACCCCGACCTGTCTCCTCCCAGTGTTCCACCGGCCACCCCGACCTGTCTCCACCGGCCACCCCGACCTGTCTCCACCGGCCACCCCGACCTGTCTCCACCGGCCACCCCGACCTGTCTCCACCCAGTGTTCCACCGGCCACCCCGACCTGTCTCCTCCCAGTGTTCCACCGGCCACCCCGACCTGTCTCCACCGGCCACCCCGACCTGTCTCCACCGGCCACCCCGACCTGTCTCTACCGGCCACCCCGACCTGTCTCCACCGGCCACCCCGACCTGTCTCCACCCAGTGTTCCACCGGCCACCCCGACCTGTCTCCTCCCAGTGTTCCACCGGCCACCCCGACCTGTCTCCACCGGCCACCCCGACCTGTCTCCTCCCAGTGTTCCACCGGCCACCCCGACCTGTCTCCACCGGCCACCCCGACCTGTCTCCACCGGCCACCCCGACCTGTCTCCACCCAGTGCTCCACCGGCCACCCCGACCTGTCTCCTCCCAGTGTTCCACCGGCCACCCCGACCTGTCTCCACCGGCCACCCCGACCTGTCTCCACCCAGTGCTCCACCGGCCACCCCGACCTGTCTCCACCGGCCACCCCGACCTGTCTCCACCGGCCACCCCGACCTGTCTCCACCGGCCACCCCGACCTGTCTCCTCCCAGTGTTCCACCGGCCACCCCGACCTGTCTCCTCCCAGTGTTCCACCGGCCACCCCGACCTGTCTCCACCGGCCACCCCGACCTGTCTCCACCGGCCACCCCGACCTGTCTCCACCGGCCACCCGACCTATCTCCTCCCAGTGTTCCACCGGCCACCCCGACCTGTCTCCACCGGCCACCCCGACCTGTCTCCTCCCAGTGTTCCACCGGCCACCCCGACCTGTCTCCACCGGCCACCCCGACCTGTCTCCTCCCAGTGTTCCACCGGCCACCCCGACCTGTCTCCACCGGCCACCCCGACCTGTCTCCACCGGCCACCCCGACCTGTCTCCTCCCAGTGTTCCACCGGCCACCCCGACCTGTCTCCTCCGGCCACCCCGACCTGTCTCCTCCCAGTGTTCCACCGGCCACCCCGACCTGTCTCCACCGGCCACCCCGACCTATCTCCTCCCAGTGTTCCACCGGCCACCCCGACCTGTCTCCACCGGCCACCCCGACCTGTCTCCTCCCAGTGTTCCACCGGCCACCCCGACCTGTCTCCACCGGCCACCCCGATCTGTCTCCTCCCAGTGTTCCACCGGCCACCCCGACCTGTCTCCACCGGCCACCCCGACCTGTCTCCACCGGCCACCCCGACCTGTCTCCACCGGCCACCCCGACCTGTCTCCACCGGCCATCCCGACCTGTCTCCACCGGCCACCCCGACCTATCTCCTCCAGTGTTCCACCGGCCACCCCGACCTGTCTCCTCCCAGTGTTCCACCGGCCACCCCGACCTGTCTCCACCGGCCACCCCGACCTGTCTCCTCCCAGTGTTCCACCGGCCACCCCGACCTGTCTCCACCGGCCACCCCGACCTGTCTCCTCCCAGTGTTCCACCGGCCACCCCGACCTGTCTCCACCGGCCACCCCGACCTGTCTCCTCCCAGTGTTCCACCGGCCACCCCGACCTGTCTCCACCGGCCACCCCGACCTGTCTCCTCCCAGTGTTCCACCGGCCCCCCCGACCTGTCTCCTCCGGTCACCCCGACCTGTCTCCACCCGCCACCCCGACCTGGCTCCACCGGCCACCTCGACCTGTCTCCTCCCAGTGTTCCACCGGTCACCCCGACCTGTCTCCTCCCAGTGTTCCACCGGCCACCCCGACCTGTCTCCACCGGCCACCCCGACCTGTCTCCTCCGGCCACCCCGACCTGTCTCCACCGGCCACCCCGACCTGTCTCCACCGGCCACCCCGACCTGTCTCCTCCGGCCACCCCGACCTGTCTCCTCCCAGTGTTCCACCCGCCACCCCGACCTGTCTCCATCGGCCACCCCGACCTGTCTCCTCCGGCCACCCCGACCTGTCTCCTCCCAGTGTTCCACCCGCCACCCCGACCTGTCTCCACCGGCCACCCCGACCTGTCTCCACCGGCCACCCCGACCTGTCTCCTCCGGTCACCCCGACCTGTCTCCACCCGCCACCCCGACCTGTCTCCATCGGCCACCCCGACCTGTCTCCTCCGGCCACCCTGACCTGTCTCCATCGGCCACCCCGACCTGTCTCCACCCGCCACCCCGACCTGTCTCCACCGGCCACCCCGACCTGTCTCCTCCCAGTGTTCCACCGGCCACCCCGACCTGTCTCCACCGGCCACCCCGACCTGTCTCCTCCCAGTGTTCCACCGGCCACCCCGACCTGTCTCCACCGGCCACCCCGACCTGTCTCCTCCCAGTGTTCCACCGGCCCCCCCGACCTGTCTCCTCCGGTCACCCCGACCTGTCTCCACCCGCCACCCCGACCTGTCTCCACCCGCCACCCCGACCTGTCTCCTCCCAGTGTTCCACCGGCCACCCCGACCTGTCTCTTCCGGTCACCCCGACCTGTCTCCACCGGCCACCCCGACCTGTCTCCACCGGCCACCCCGACCTGTCTCCACCGGCCACCCCGACCTATGGAGTCCACCGGCCACCCCGACCTGTCTCCACCGGCCACCCCGACCTGTCTCCACCCAGTGTTCCACCGGCCACCCCGACCTGTCTCCACCGGCCACCCCGACCTGTCTCCACCCAGTGTTCCACCGGCCACCCCGACCTGTCTCCACCGGCCACCCCGACCTGTCTCCACCGGCCACCCCGACCTGTCTCCACCGGCCACCCCGACCTGTCTCCACCGGTCACCCCGACCTGTCTCCACCGGCCACCCCGACCTGTCTCCACCCAGTGTTCCACCGGCCACCCCGACCTGTCTCCACCGGTCACCCCGACCTGTCTCCACCGGCCACCCCGACCTGTCTCCACCCAGTGTTCCACCGGCCACCCCGACCTGTCCTGTCTTTCCTGCAGTAATCCACACCCACCTGTCGCCCCGGGATGTCCTGCAGTAATCCACGCCTGCCCAGCGACCAGCTGGCGGCCTGTCAGCCGGCGGCGACGCGCCGATCGGTTCCTCTGTCTGGTCCACCGGCCGGCAGCTCGCCAGCCCAGACAGCCCAGACAGCTCGCGCCGAGCTCCGTAAGCCGGCCAGCTCCGGGACACCGAAACAACATGTCTTCGGAGTCTCGGAGCAGATCCCCCGGTAAATTGGCGCCCGCGGGCCACCGGGGACTTGCTGCGGTCATCCGGTGAAGTTTAGGTGGTGTTCAGGCCGAGCGGAAGGCATGCCGGGCCAGTGACTGGTTCTCATGTGTTATGTGACTGGTTAGTGTGTTAGTGTTGTTGCCAGTGACTGGTTCTCGTGTGTTATGTGACTGGTTAGTGTGTTAGTGTTGTTGCCAGTGACTGGTTCTCATGTGTTATGTGACTGGTTAGTGTGTTAGTGTTGTTGCCAGTGACTGGTTCTCATGTGTTATGTGACTGGTTAGTGTGTTAGTGTTGTTGCCAGTGACTGGTTCTCATGTGTTATGTGACTGGTTAGTGTGTTAGTGTTGTTGCCAGTGACTGGTTCTCATGTGTTATGTGACTGGTTAGTGTGTTAGTGTTGTTGCCAGTGACTGGTTCTCATGTGTTATGTGACTGGTTAGTGTGTTAGTGTTGTTGCCAGTGACTGGTTCTCATGTGTTATGTGACTGGTTAGTGTGTTAGTGTTGTTGCCAGTGACTGGTTCTCATGTGTTATGTGACTGGTTAGTGTGTTAGTGTTGTTGCCAGTGACTGGTTCTCATGTGTTATGTGACTGGTTAGTGTGTTAGTGTTGTTGCCAGTGACTGGTTCTCGTGTGTTATGTGACTGGTTAGTGTGTTAGTGTTATTGCCAGTGACTGGTTCTCATGTGTTATGTGACTGGTTAGTGTGTTAGTGTTGTTGCCAGTGACTGGTTCTCATGTGTTATGTGACTGGTTAGTGTGTTAGTGTTGTTGCCAGTGACTGGTTCTCATGTGTTATGTGACTGGTTAGTGTGTTAGTGTTGTTACCAGTGACTGGTTCTCATGTGTTATGTGACTGGTTAGTGTGTTAGTGTTGTTGCCAGTGACTGGTTCTCATGTGTTATGTGACTGGTTAGTGTGTTAGTGTTGTTGCCAGTGACTGGTTCTCATGTGTTATGTGACTGGTTAGTGTGTTAGTGTTGTTGCCAGTGACTGGTTCTCATGTGTTATGTGACTGGTTAGTGTGTTAGTGTTGTTGCCAGTGACTGGTTCTCGTGTGTTATGTGACTGGTTAGTGTGTTAGTGTTGTTGCCAGTGACTGGTTCTCATGTGTTATGTGACTGGTTAGTGCGTTAGTGTTATTGCCAGTGACTGGTTCTCATGTGTTATGTGACTGGTTAGTGTGTTAGTGTTGTTGCCAGTGACTGGTTCTCATGTGTTATGTGACTGGTTAGTGTGTTAGTGTTGTTGCCAGTGACTGGTTCCCGTGTGTTATGTGACTGGTTAGTGTGTTAGTGTTGTTGCCAGTGACTGGTTCTCATGTGTTATGTGACTGGTTAGTGCGTTAGTGTTATTGCCAGTGACTGGTTCTCATGTGTTATGTGACTGGTTAGTGTGTTAGTGTTGTTGCCAGTGACTGGTTCTCATGTGTTATGTGACTGGTTAGTGTGTTAGTGTTGTTACCAGTGACTGGTTCTCATGTGTTATGTGACTGGTTAGTGTGTTAGTGTTGTTACCAGTGACTGGTTCTCATGTGTTATGTGACTGGTTAGTGTGTTAGTGTTGTTGCCAGTGACTGGTTCTCATGTGTTATGTGACTGGTTAGTGTGTTAGTGTTGTTACCAGTGACTGGTTCTCATGTGTTATGTGACTGGTTAGTGTGTTAGTGTTGTTACCAGTGACTGGTTCTCATGTGTAATGGCGATGTGTTATGCTGGTGAATATTTACAGGCGAAATACCACTGTATGACACTTCTCTGCCAAGCAGATTTTACTAGAGTATTATTGGATTATTGAAAAGTTTCAATCCGTTATTATTACCATCATTTTTTTTTTTTGGGGGGGGGTTTAACTTAGTTGACCGAAAATGTTATGTCATATATGCCTTATGACCGGATATCTTATGTCTAATGTAGTGGTAATCCTGTCGCTACATTTGTGCCGCTTACCTTTGGGAAATACCTGTCCGTACGCCCCGTTCTCAGTTGGCAGGGTGCACAGTGTCCCTGGCTCCGACAGAGGCGTGACATACTGACCGCGGCCCTCCTCCAGGTTGAGAGGCTTGCCGGGGTACTGTATCCTGATCGCCATGATGGGCTGCTGACATTTCAGCCGCGTGTCACAACCCTGTAATCGCTCACATTGGAATCGCTCGATCGGTTCCCAGTAGTGGTGTAAGATTCGGGAATTTCCCAAATCATGTCCGATTCCCGATCAAATGACAATGTTGACCGAAAAGTGTCCATGAATCCAAGAGTCAAAAATAGTCATTTAAAAAAAAAACATCCTATACATGGCAATTAGTGATGTATTTACTTTATTTCATGTTCATAATTAACTGCACAGCTCAAATAATTGCAATTGTTCATAAGTTGGTTACCTTATTGCTACCCTTCCATAACAGATTCTAGAAATGAGTTCCAAATCCAGTCTATGTCTATTCTGCCTGTTCATTTTGGGTGATTTGTGCAGACTAGCAGCCTATCAATTTATGGACACAAAGTGGAAAAATGTAGCTAACTGCCTGTAAGGTGTAAAACCTTTAAGGTCGAAAAATGCGTGAATTGTGATCTATATGCCTTGACCGAAAATTGTCCGAAATATCTATGGCTGACCGACCGAAGTCCAAATCGGAATCGGACTATTTTCGGACGTCCAAAAAATTGGACTCTGATTTACATCACTAGTTCCCAGTATTCTCGAATCCATCACGTTTGGGTAGAATGCCTAGTGTCCCCGAGTCCAGCCGACCATGCGGCCGTTCGTGGTCGCCGGACATGGATGGCCGGGGGTGAGTGGCCAGTGCCGTCCATCAATCGCGGCGCCGTTTCCGATGTCGGCCGAGCGGCACATGACTTTTCAATGATCAGCCGGGGAGGAGCCGATCGGCTGCCATCGCCCTGATGGAGCAGATACGACCCCACCCGGCAGTCACATTGGTCACTTCCTGGCCGCTTTGTCCAGCGCCGCCGGACATTCGGCCGATGATATAGGCAGGCTCATACATAACGTGGACGGGGGGAGCCGTGTGGTGAACTGCATCTGACGACCCATGACGGCTGGTATGACGGCACAGCTGTATTGATGACGGCGTGGGGAGGGCGAATGGCGTTCCGAGCGACTGACTCGAGTGAAATGCGGTATTGTGTGACATCATTTGCGACAAACATTACACACAACGCGATTATGCTGCGTCGGACAAAGAGTATACTATATCTATACATTAATATATATATATATATATATATAATACATTGTGTCCCTCAAATAGTGCGCGAGGATGTGTTAATGTTTGGGCAGTTCCTGCAAATGCGGCTTTGTGTCCACGGTGTGCATTGCTCCAGTGCAGAGCTGCTATTCAGTTGGTTGTCGGACCTGGCAGACAGCCTCGGCTGCAATCACGCTGCGCGCCGACTGTGCCGCTGCCGCTGTACACGTACAGTGTACACCCAGGGCCGCCGCTGCCGTTCGGTGCCGTTCGGTCCGCCGCCGCAGACCCTGCAACAGTCATGACTCTATTCCCTGCCACACATTCACACTGCATGGTCGACCAACCGGCGGCGCGCGGCGGCCCCGCGGCGCCGAAGGTCATCCGGCAGCGGGCGCGGCGATTAACGCCTCGGGCGTTTTATCGTCGCTCTGGGCCGGATGGTCAAACTGTTGATCGGTGCGGCGGTTAACTGCTCAGCGGTGGTGCGGTGGTGGTGAAACGGTGGGTTTCATGGAGTGAACGTGTAACGGTGCAAATTTCTAGACTGCATTGTGTTCAATTGTGCCTTATACTCTGTTCACTGACACAATCATCACTGGCAGTATGCAACGGCGAAGGATTCGTCAAACTGTTATTTGGCTAGGTGTTGCACGTTATAGCCCAATTGCATGTTGTAAATTCGTGATTACCAATTACTTTGACTTTATTGGGTTCCACTCGAGCCCTTCTGAGCACGGCCGGGATCGATGCCTTTGACGGAAACTCTCAGCTGTGTGACGACGCCATCGGGTTGTCGGCCGGCGCCCATTCCGACTCCATGCACCCGCCTGATGTCAATGCTTCCTGGTACGATGGTGCACGCATCGCTCGCCCCTCACCCGCTGGGGAGGACATCCGCCATAGCCATTACCTCACATGAGTGTTTCCCTGGAGCCGTGCCGGCTCGGCCCCGGGCGCCGCCGCCGCCGCCGCCGCGCTCCGCTCCTCGGAAGACATCGGTAGCCGTCCGAGCGACCCGGACCGTCCGAGCGACCACCAATGGTTCGTCGAACTCGACGGTCGTTGGTCGGCCCGTGTCGGCGTGACCAGGTGCCCGCCCCGGGCCGCTCCGTCGCTCCGTCTACGGCGACGCACCTACGGCCGCCGCTCCGACCGAACTGTGTCATCCAGCGGCGACGCACCCCCAGGCTCCAGTGTGACGCCCTCACATAAAAGATTAACCAGAACTGGCCTCAACGTTGCGTGAACTTTGAATGCTTACTGCAAGTAGGCATGTCTAACGGAAACTTAAAACCGCAATTAGGATGGTTGCACACAAACCGTCTGTGCTGTTATTCATCGGATGCACCGAACAAGTACGACGATGTTTGGTATACTTGCGTCATGTTTGTGTTGTTGTCTATTTGCCTAGCATTGCGCCGCCATGGCCTGTCCGAGTACGTTCGATCAGTAACCACCGCTGATCTCCGGCGGTCGGTCCCGGAGCGGCCCAACCAATATCCAGGTATCGACCGCGCTGCCCCTCGCCGCGTGCGCGCCACATTCAGCGTGGCCCCGTGTGAAGCCCCGCACGGCGCCGGGCGGGGGCGGATGGAGCTGGGACGCATACCTGGCCGCCGCCGCCGCCGCCGCCGCCGCCGCCGCCGCCGCCGCCCCCGCCCCCGCCCCCGCCCCCGCCCCCGCCCCCGCCCCCGCCCCCGCCGCCGCCCGGCCCCGTCCCCTGCCGGCATTGTCCGTCGAGCTGCTTGTTCCGGTAGCGGCAGTGTCCCGCCGTGTGTCGGCGAACTCGGCTGACGTTTTTGCCTGGGGCGGCGGCACGTGAAAAATGGCCCCGGCACGGCAGGTACGCTGTGCGTGGCCGGCGCGCGCGTGGGCCCACATGCTTGGCTTCGGTGTAAATTACCTGTGCCGGCCTGCGCGCGGGGCTGGTGCGGGGCTGGTGCGGGGCGAGGGAGTGGCGCGGTATCAATACCGCTCGGGGGCTGGCGCCTCCCTCCCTCCCCGCCGTACCGTGTCTCCCTCCCCGTCGTACCGTGTCTCCCTCCCCGCCGTACCGTGTCTCCCTCCCCGCCGTACCGTGTCTCCCTCCCCGCCGTACCGTGTCTCCCTCCCCGCCGTACCGTGTCTCCCTCCACGCCGTACCGTGTCTCCCTCCCCGCCGTACCGTGTCTCCCTCCCCGCCGTACCGTGTCTCTCTCCCCGCCGTACCGTGTCTCCCTCCCCGCCGTACCGTGTCTCCCTTCCCGTCGTACCGTGTCTCCCTCCCCACCGTACCGCGTCTCCCAGCCACCCCGGCCGCGGCAGATCCGCGCCCCACGAAAGCGTCACGGCGGCGGCGCGCGCCACCGTTACGGCGTCGCAGTGCGTGACGCGCGGTGAGGCGATCTGCGGCGGCGGCGGCCGCACTGGGAACGCACAGCGCCGCAGCCTGACTGCAGGCTTTGTCTGAGTCGTCGCTCCGGCCCAGACGGCGGCAGTGCATGACGCGTTACGGCCCGGGCCGCACAGCCGGACGGCACCGGACGCCGCTTCCTGCGAGCGGCCCTTCAACTCTGGGCACTGGGGCTTAGGTGACAGGTATAAGCAGATGGGCTGTTCACAGGGTTGGTTTCTCTCTCTCGTAACGCCGTCATTATGACAGTTGCACTATGCTCGACTGGTCGTCAATGCCACAGCGCCAGTTAACTAGTTCGCATGACGGCGACATGTGTTCGATATGCGCCTTACCGATGCGGCCGCCCTGGCTCGGTGCGGCCGACAGGTGATCGCTCGCGGCCGGTGTTGGGTGGCTTCGATCGCGGCACGCTCCGGCCGTGGTCCTACAGCTTCTGTCCAATTTCCGGTGCCGGCGGCGATTCTGCGGCCCCTGAAGTGGCCCGCCCCTCACAGCCTCACAGCCTCCGCCAGCCACAATGCGCCAGAGGCGGACGGAATGCGAGGCATGTGATTTGCCAGCGAGCCGCCTGACGGTCCCCGGCAATCAACATACCCAGGATAGCCGAAACGTGCTCTGGCTGTCCGGGACCGGGCGCGCTCAGTCGTCTGTTCTGTGTCACAATCCCATCTGCGTCCCGGGGCGACGACATTGTGTCGGGACGCGGGCGCCGTCAGCGATGAGAGCGGCGCGCTGGACCCAGATGCAGAGCCCCTGGAGGCGGCCGTGCCGACACGTGCCATCCTGACTGTCGCCGCCCGGTCCGGTCCGGTCCGGTCCGGTCCGGTCCGGCCCGGTCCGACGGCTGAGGTGTGTTGCAGTCAGAGGTCTCCCATGAGCTGGCGGCTGTATAGCAGGGCCGCAGGACGTGCCTGGCCACCCTGCCGTGTGCCTGCCGCCCCGCACCGGATGTGCCTTCCGCCCCCGCCCCCCCCCCCCCCCCGCCCCGCTCACCCTTGTTGCACGTGCAACAGCAGGCTGCACGGCCCGGCTATTGTCCGGTGGTGTGCGAGGGCGGGCCGCCGCGGTGATTATGGTGGTGTTTGTCTGAATCACAGCTCTGTGGTTGGAGCCGGAGCTGCAGCTGCAGTCGACGCCGCTCGACACAGTCGACAGCGCGCGCTCAAGCTGTCGAAGGATGCCGCGATCGGCGACTACAGCGCTAACGACAGTAATCAGCTGCTGTGGCGACACAGGACTGTCGTCGCGGCGGTGCAATGTCGCAATGCACGCCGGATGCCGCCTTTGGGACTGTCAGTGTCAGCGGCCCGGTCAGAGAAAGGGTATTATCTTTCTGCTACAAAGAAGAAGAAAAAACTACGACGTTCCCAGCACTGTCACTATTCATTCAGATTTCAGCCTAAACTGCGCCATTGTCCATACTTTCATGTGTACGAGGGACTCGTCTAACATGTTAAGTGGGGGTCAACCCCCCCCCCCCCCCCCCCCACTCACGAATCCAGCCTCCCCCCCCCCCCAGTCAAGCTAAAATTCGACCACTGGGAGGGGGGACTAGCTCCACCGGCGCCACCCTCCACAAAGCATGCCTGCAGCATTTGCTATCTTGAGCTATCGAAAATTAAACGTTCTATTTTTTTAAGGAAAATAAAGATAGTTTAGTAGCCAAGCTGCTATGAATCATAGCAGCAATGATATTCCAAGCTAGAACCTAATGTCAAATATCGGCAGACTGTCACCAACATTATGGCAAAAGCTAACTCTGGCGGTCCCGTATTCTTATTAGTTGCGTATTCTTCAAGCGAAATCCGATGAGTTTTCAAAATTGTGTGAGACTTTTGGGGATTTGCTTGGGGGGGGGGGGAATGACCCAAACCACCCATTCTGGATCCGCCCTTGGTGGGAGTGGACCGAGTTCCAACGGCCAAAGGAGGATCAAGGCTTGTTTGGCGATGGACATCAGACATTTTGTCCGTAAGAAGGTAAATCAAATTGTGTGTATGCCCGGCTCAGAACTATGTCTGTGACTGGTTTATTTTTAGGCAGTTGACATTTTTTGTTTGTGGCTGGATCGGAACCTACGGCGTGGTTTCGTCACTCGTGGACATGACCCACTATATGTTGAGAGGTGTGATGTCCCTAACTTGCTTAGCTGCTACAAAGGGGATCCAGAAAGACGGTTTGGGAGGGCTAAATCTAAAAAGTTTTACAAAATTCTGATAACTCATCGGATTTTGCTCCCTTATGCATTGATAGTTAAATAAAACCAACTTTTCTTAATCAAAGTTGCTTAGTTCTTCTTTTATGTCAGGAAATGTGCCAATTTTGTGAAATTTCGTTTTGTGAATTTTGTATTATTACTATTTTTCACAAAATTGACCACATTTTGTCACAAAATTTCAAATTCAACCTTTTAAAACAAATATAAGTAAATGGATTTATAAATAAATGGGCATATATAATTGAAAAAAAAATCAAAATTTCACAAAATTTTGAGATACAAATTGTTAAATTTTGTGACAAAATTTTGTCAATTTTTTGAAAAAATGTGAGTTGTGTGTTATCACCAAACGAATCGCCCATAGTTTTTTAAAAGGAATTTACAAAACATGCGTGCATTAATATTCACTTCAGCGGCCAACCCCCACCCCCCCCCCCCCCCCCAGTCAAATTCCCTTAGACGAGTCCCTGATGTGTACCTCCCTAGGCATTATGTCGTTGTGGTGACAATGCATACAAATAACTTTGCTTTTAAAACAACTGAGGCCCCTGGCAGCATGATGTGTTCACACTGTTCACTGTTCACTGTTCAGTGTATTCTCGGTTTGCGGCCGAAGTGAAACTACAGTTCGCTTCTGACATGTAGGTATACTGTGCCGCAGCATCTACTTGCAATGCGGAACAGTGTGCTCTCAAACCGACTTTGGCATGGTGGCGGCATAAAATCATGGGATCTTGTCTCTGTTGGCCGTTTATGCTTGTAGCCCTAACCACAACGCCCGAATCTCTGGCTGTTATTAAGTTACTTATCATCACCATCACTAAACGATACTGGTTAGTGCCAACAGACTGCTAGCCTGAAAACATGCTAGCGGTCTATCGTCGGCAACACGGCAGTGCATTTACGTTCAGTTGGTATTGTCCCATGCATTGTCAGACATTGTCAACATTGACAATTCTTCGGAGATATGATTATGGACGTTTCTGTTTGAAATTCATGGCATCAATCGGCACGGAACCCTGTCGATTTCCCTCTCAAGCGCCATGTTTATATCTGCAGTGAAGCCCCGCCCGCCGGACCGCGCCCTAATTCCCGCCACTGTTCACAGGTGGCAGCACCTGGCGCGAGCAATGTCCGCTACAGCCTGGACAACCCGCGCCTGTTCCGTATCGAAAACAACGGCAACATATTCAGCAACACGAACGGCCGCCGGCTGGTGGCTGGCGGTGGACTCAACTTTACCGTGTTCGCCGTCAACCCTGGTGAGTGAGAGGGAAGACCGAGGGCCACGGACACCGGGGAGGACTGAGGGTTCCGGACACCGGGGGAAGACTGAGGGTTCCGGACACCGGGGAGGACTGAGGGTTCCGGACACCGGGGAGGACTGAGGGTTCCGGACACCGGGGGAAGACTGAGGGTTCCGGACACCGGGGAGGACTGAGGGTTCCGGACATCGGGGAGGACTGAGGGTTCCGGACACCGGGGAGGACTGAGGGTTCCGGACACCGGGGGAAGGCTGAGGGTTCCGGACACCGGGGGGACTGAGGGTTCCGGACACCGGGGGAGGACTTAGGGTTGCGGACACCGGGGAGGACTGATGGTTGCGGACGCCGGGGAGGACTGAGGGTTCCGGACACCGGGGAGGACTGAGGGTTACGGACACCGGGGGAGGACTGAGGGTTCCGGACAGCGAAAACAAATGGGGCTCCCGGACAGCGGGAGAGATTGGAGACTCCCGGACAGTGGGAGAGGTTGGAGGCTCCCGGACAGCGGGAGAGGTTGGATACTCCCGGACAGAGGGATAGGTTGGAGACTCCCGGACAGAGGGAGAGGTTGGAGACTCCCGGACAGCGGGAGAGGTTGGAGACTCCCGGACAGAGGGAGAGGTTGGAGACTCCCGGACAGCGGGAGAGGTTGGAGACTCCCGGACAGAGGGAGAGGTTGGAGTACAGGCCGGCCGCCTGTCTCTCTGTCACTCAGAAGTGGTCGGCGGAAGGCAAATTATATTTGGACTTTTCAGGGGACAGGTATTAAGATGATGACGATCTTCTTGGCCGTTGTAACTGTAGGTGTCAGTGGGGCAATAGACCGTGTTTTGTAAAACGCTCAAGTTTTGCAGTGAATACATTACAAGACGAAGTGTCTCTCTACCTGGAAACGTATGTAAATAATGTCTCTTTGGTCTCGGTTTAGCTTTCACCCTTGGAGATATAAGATACCAGTAAGGCGCCATAGTTGGCGATGAACGAGCGGGCGCGAAAGAAATGTATAGAGAATTTCAACTCGATCGGGCAAGTAGTTTCTGAGATACAAAAAAGGGGAGCGCACGTGTCCACGTGCACAGGCACCCCACCCATGACTTGTGGGAAAGTGGCGGCTGAGAGGTTCATAACCACACTCTATATTTGAACACAATTGACTCAGCCGTTCCTGAGATATATAATAGGGGTGTGCACGTGCGCACGTGCAGAGGCCCCCACTCCTGACTTGTGGGAAAGTGGCCGCTGAGATGTCTCTAACCACACACCAAATTTGAACACAATGGGCTCAGCCGTTCCTGAGATATAGAATAGGGGTGTGCACGTGCGCACGTGCAGAGGCACCCCACCCCTGACTTGTGGGACGGCAGCGGTTGAGGGGCCCCATAACCATTAACCACACACCAAATTTGCACACAATTGGCCCAGCCGTTGCAGAGTTTTCAACACCCCTCACGCGGCACGTGCCACACGCAGTGGTAGTTACCCACGCGAGTCGACACTGGTATCAAACAGGGTAGGGTGGATGGGGCTACTCAGCAAAGAAGTCCGCTTGTCAATCGGACTTACGGTTGCAGACATATAAGCTTCTCAAAAGCGTCGCCATGGGCATGGTCGGGTCGGGTCAGGTCGGGTCGGGTCGGGCCGCTCATATTCAGATTTTTCCCATACACCACGGAAGGACGAGCGAGCGCGAAGCGCTCGCTCGTAATACGATTCTTAATGAGTTATTTTAGCCGTTTATACTTCTTATTGGTTTATACCGTTTACCGTCTTAACCGTTTACACATTCGTATGGGTATTCATATGCCGTACATTGCAGCAAACGAAAGGAACATATTATTGTGCTTGGATATCCTCTCGTTTTATCGTTAACATCATCAGCCATATGTGTGCACGGGCACTGCCAATACTACCCTGCGCATTGCAATAGACATCGCAGGGAAAAATCACCTTTTGAATTAACTATTTCTGCATATATTATGCAACCTGTATGGTATTTAATTGATCGAGTCTCAATTTAGAAGTTAAATAACATTTCCTATTTAAACACATTTTGTTGTTGTTGAAAAGTTAGACAGGTACATATACTTCTTTTTTAGTTCATGATCGGTGGTTTAACTCCACCTTTGTGAGTGTGACATCGGGCGCTTTTGTTTCATCTGTTGAACGTTGAAAGGTGACAATAACTTAGATCGTTTCTGCGAAATTTCAAGTGTATGGGCGACCAAAGTAAAGAGCAATTTTCGTACGTTTAAAATTTAGTGATACCATTATATTTAAGCTCAATTAGATCAATGCTAGCAAATAATTAAGTGATATCAACATTTGCTGCGTTGTTATATTCACCTGCTACAAACGAACTGCATGTACCAGGAATGGGGGTCGTCGACAAATAGATTGTTGCTACGAAATACTAAGGGGGCAACCAAAGTGAAGAGCAATTTTCAAACATTTATTAATTGAAAAACTGATGTATGAGCTAACCCAAATCCACAGTAACGTTGGACGCACATTTTATATTTATTTATGAATTATATTAATATATAAATTACAATGAGCAGACCAAGCATTTAAGTACCCCAAAATGTACCAAGGCGACATCCAATACCGTTGTTTTCAGCGTGGAACGCTCAAGCGTTTTCAAATTGAAATAACTTCAGTAAGATATATTTAAATGCTTAATGTGAATGGATTTACATATAATTATGTTTCCTCTCCCAATTGCAAGCGCTAACTCCGTTTTTTGGGGGTAAAATAATGTCTTTATTTTCCTTTAACGCAGCAGGGACGCTCAAAGCACGGCCTCTAATTATACGGAGAACGAAGACTGGCGACATCCAACGGCGAAATTCATCCAAACAACTGCAAACTTGCGATTTCTAATTAGGGCGGTGCGGACGCAAACGCTCACGCTGCTAGCCGTCCTGTCTTAGTCAGCCGGACGCGAGCCTGCCTGGCGTCAGGAGACGTACGACTGAGGCTGCCCCTGGTCAGCGTCTAACAGTGAACAGTAGACAATCAGCGTCTAGCAGTGAACAGTAGACGCTCGGTGTTCAGCAGTGAACAGTAGACGATCAGCGTTCAGCAGTGAACAGCAGACACTCAGTGTTCAGCAGTGAACAGCAGACACTCAGTGGTCAGCAGTGAACAGCAGACACTCCGTAGTCAGCAGTGAACAGCAGACACTCAGTGTTCAGCAGTGAACAGTAGACGCTCGGTATTCAGCAGTGAACAGTAGACGATCAGCGTCTAGCAGTGAACAGTAGACGCTCGGTGTTCAGCAGTGAACAGTAGACGATCAGCGTCTAGCAGTGAACAGTAGACGATCAGCGTCTAGCAGTGAACAGTAGACGATCAGCGTTCAGCAGTGAACAGCAGACACTCAGTGTTCAGCAGTGAACAGCAGGCACTCAGTGTTCAGCAATGAACAGCAGACACTCAGTGTTCAGCAGTGAACAGCAGACACTCAGTGTTCAGCAGTGAACAGCAGACACTCAGTGTTCAGCAGTGAACAGCAGACACTCAGTGTTCAGCAGTGAACAGTAGACGATCAGCGGTCAGCAGTGAACAGTAGACGATCAGCGTTCAGCAGTGAACAGCAGACACTCAGTCGGGAGATACCAGTCCAGCAGACCGATTGATGATGACGATATCACTCCAGCAGACATATTGACGATGACGGTACCAGTCCAGCAGACATATTGACGATGACGGTACCAGTCCAGCAGACATATTGACGATGACGGTACCAGTCCATCAGACATATTGACGATGACGGTACCAGTCCATCAGACATATTGACGATGACGATACCAGTCCAGCAGACATATTGACGATGACGGTAGCAGTCCAGCAGACATATTGACGATGACGGTACCAGTCTATCAGACATATTGACGATGACGATACCGCCTGTGACTGTTGATGGAAGTTGGCGGCTGACTCTGGACTGCTCTATAATGAGAGTGTCTGGACAGCAGGATCGTCTGCCGCTGTTTGTGTCGAGCGGGGCGTTCGGAGGACGAACAGAATGAACCGATACTCATATTAGTGTTGAGCAGGTTAGGTTAACTTAAAAAATTGACCTCAGGTCAAGGTAAAGTGGTACCCAAGTAGGTCATGCTGCATATGGGAAGACGTGTCTCGACGAGACAAACATATTGGTGTCGGTGTTGCTTCTCTATCGTCATTATGTCGAGAGTTATTGACATCCAACTGTTGTTGACCTCGGATGACCTCGGCTGACCCTGTAGGGCTCACTGAACAAAAATGACACGTAGGTCATCAAGAATGGCCTATAGTTACATGATCCAGAAGGAATTAGACTAATATGTTGCGTATCCTTGGAATAGGAAGCATTTTAATATTTCCCCATTGACTTATAATGGGGAGGTCACGAAATTGACCCGACCTTAGGTCGCCGATATACAAAAATCCAAGATATACCGATTTTAGATATCTGTTTTTTCGTTATCCTCGAAAAACCTGATGGGGGTCTACCCCCCCCCCCCCCCCCCCCCCCCAAGAGGGGGGTCTAACCCACCCCCGGCACGGCGCGGGTTAAAGGGAGTGTGTCGACTCACATCGCTTATTTGGGGTTACTGACACTGGTTTATAGAACATAATTTTCTGAATCGAACCTTGCCTTTTATTTGTCCAGATTCACACTAGTTGCTGAGATATTCCAAAGACCACAGGAACTGGCTGGTAGCAAACAAATTATCGGGTAGACTCCATAGGGCTTACCACTACTAGAAGCATTGCTAATATCGAAACATCGATACAAATTTGCTAGCATATCGTTAGCGCCGGCCAATAGCATTTCGACAAAACAGCTCGTGAGCGCTGACAGCAGCTGCCAAACAGAGTCTTGACGGCCATCTTGCTTCTCGACGGCTTGTTAACATTGTTCGTATTGATTGTGTATTGTCTTAGGTGCGCCGTTTTACATAACAATCCCTCTGATGCAGACTGGTTATTGATTCAACGTTTTTTTGGAACGATTCAGTCATGATTCATTTTGGATTCTGAATGATTCAATCACCGTTCGATTCACAGATACAATTTTGAGAATTGATTCTTTCCGATTCAAAGAATCAAAACAAATATTTTTATTGATTCACGTTTGATTCAACATTTAAATATATGTGGTTAATTGATATCAAATCAATACAAATGGAAACATACATGTATATGATCATTAAAACATTGTTACAGCAATACTATTTCAGTATAAATGAATGTAGCAGCTGGGACTGCATGTATTTGCACAATTTATCAGTATAAGTACTTGAATCGCTAAGAAGCGTTACATCTTTTGATTCAATCAGCCTTGATTTGATGCGGGTTTGATTCAACCACAATTCATGAATCAAAAGATCTGGTGGTGAATCAATTATTTTTCGATTAAAGGGATTTTGATTGAACGATTCCAATCGATTCAATCATTGTCGAATCAATAACCCGTCTGCTCTGTTGATAGTGGCGATCGTTTTATCGATATCGAAACAAAAAATAGGCAAAAAGAATATAAGTGAAAATTCTACTAAAGGGGCTCCAGATGTCAATTGTATCGCGTCCAACAATCCAATCAATCCTTCTTACCGCAAGACAAATATTTTTGACATTCCAAAACAGTAGACACACTCCCTTTAATAAAAACAAATTGAGTGCACACAAATAAACGATGTACGATAATAACACAATTGAACAGAAAATTAGGCTATCGACTAATACAATGCACAACTCGATAACCACTTTGTCTTATTAGCATGATTAGCATGGTTAAGTTTTCCCGGCTCCGCCTCATATGTCATATCTTGGTTTGCTTTGATTCAAAGTTCGCTTCGTTCCGATCCGACAAACATTGTGCTAATATGGCTGAATTAATTTACCCGAGTAATCCTATTAACTACCGAGGGATAAATGTCACAGACATATCTTTCTCAGCATTTTTGCTCACTGTCTCCATCCGTCACCAACTGGGCTGTTATCGTCCCCATCCTCGCCCCGTTAGCAGACTCATTTGCCCGTTCCTTCGTTTCTGGCTTCAGTCGTCTCTTCTCCTGCCCAGCCAGCGCTGTTGCCGGCTACCTCACTTTGACCTGGCTGAAAATAAAACTTCGAGCGTCCCCGTTCCGCCTCGGCTTTCGTCGCCGGTCTTCACCCGCAGGCGAAAACATTTTTAATATGGCGGCCTTATGCCGAGCGCGCGCTGCCAGGGCTGAGTGGGAGATCATAGTGGCTTATAACAATATTATTAAAACAGAGCGCAGTCAAAGTAAAGAAAATAAAACACCATTTGCTCAGTGGCAATGAGCTCATATTGCTGCTAACCAAATTCAAATGTGAAAATTCGGAGAAATTTAAAGGCACGTTTTTGTTGCTGTCTTGGTTTGCTGTGTGTCTCGAGCACCATTGAATGCATGTATTAGTAGTTGTTAAATGCGTAAGTACGTGCCTCTTAAATAAAACGAAGGTCTAGTGCATTGATTTTGAAGAAGTCGACGAATCAACCGATATTGAAGTCCTCGGCAAAACCTGACATGGAAAGGAACGACACAAATTTGTACCATGTTCCCAATGTTCAATTTTAAGTAGTGAACCTAACAGCTCAACTGTGTAGTACGGCCCCGTCAAATTTCATGAAGTATTTGGCAGACCCGCTCCCCAGGTATTTTCCCATTGCTTGGTGACCCAATAGGAAGCATGTAAAATTTCAGCCCCCTAACTTGACTTTTTCGTCTGCCCCAAGGGCTCCGAAGTTTTCCCCATACGGTATAATGGAGACTGCAATTCTGGTGTTGTCATAATAGGATGGCATTTTTAAAGCGCCGTTTCTTGTTGCAACATCGTCGCTTATATTCACATTTAACTGTTGTAAACTTGGGGACATGCTTAATTAATCCCTAGGATGTAAATTGACTCCCCTGTACCCCCAAAAAAAAACTTCCTCATCCCCCTCCCCCTCCCCCGACCTTACCTAGGCGAATGCATCGAATGTTCCCGATTTTTTTTGGAGTGGAATGACTTATGTTTGAAATGCAAGCTTTGATCAATGGTTATCGTGTACAAATATTGCACCTTCCACCCCTAAAGCAAGAAATAGGCAGAGTTCGGCAATCGGCAAAATTATATTGGCATATTTACAACCCGGCAAACCTCGCCATGGTATTTGTGATATTCGTGTTCACACTGTCGTGACGTCTCTGTTCGGGACATTTGGGCGCGGGATATTCGGGCAGCAGCTGCTGGGCCGCTGCAGTTCCCGTGCGTGCGCATCGAGATGGTTAAGAGACTTTTCGGCTATCGGGTTCGGTACTATGGAACCAAATTCCTGTCAATGTCAAGGGAGTCAAGAGTATGCCCGGCTGTAGGAGAGATGCTGAGATGAGGGAGCAGGACATGACTGAGTGGCGAAAGTGCGTGCTTTATTCACATTTACTTTGTATTTTATGCTATGTTGCATGATATTCTACCTTGTTCTGCTTTAGCTTTTGTACCTTGTCTTGACTCGTGGTCATAAGTTATTTGTATATAGGTATTTGTATGAGTCGTCGTCAGTCTATACCGTATGGCAGCGGCGGTGCCACGGATTTTTGCCAGGAGTGGCAAAAGCCGCCTAATGTTCGGCAGACAGTGGCGAATCTAGGTCTCGAATTTGAGGTGGCAAAAATATCGCCCCGCAAAGGTAGTTATAAGCAGTGGGGTATTTATAATCATGTCAAGAGGGAGCAAGCTCTCAACCGGGCGCCGTCAGCGAAAGGTTGTTGAGCGGGGAGGACGCGTCAGCGAAAAGTTTTTTTGCGTGGGTGGGGGAAAATTGCCGATTTTGACATCCGTCACTGGCGGTAGAAATCCAAAATGTTGACTTCAAAGCAACATTAAAATGTGATGGTGGCCCAGATTTCAGGGGTTGCAATTAGAGCCCTCCATGGGACACATTTTCAGCCCCCATCCCGTTATATCCCATTCAGCCAGACCCAAATATGTTCCAATCCAAATTCATAATTGATGGGGCTCCCAATCCCACCCGTTTCAGCATATTTCACTTCTTGTGGTGCTACAAAAATATATGGTCTGTCCCAAACCCGTTCCAACCCGTTACATTTCCACAAAAAAATGCCCCATTCCCACCCATTTCCATCCCGTTCCCATTCCCATACGGGATTCCCATACGGGATTCCCATTCCATGAAGGGCTCTAGTGGCAATGCCACCCTTCACGGCAGGGGTGGCAGTCTGCCACCCCTGCTCCTATGGTGGCGCCGCCAGTGCCGTATGGTTTTCATACAAATCACTTGTGACCACGAGTCAAGACAAGGTACAGAAGCAGCACAAGGTAGAATGTCATGCAACATAGTATAAAATACAAAGTAAATGTGAATAAAGCACGCACTTTCGCCACTCAGTCCTGTCCTGCTCCCTCATCTCAGCCTCTCTCCTACAGCCGGGCATACTCTTGGCTCCCTTGACATTGACAGGAATTGTGTTCCATAGTACCGAACCCGATAGCCGAAAAGTCTCTTAACCATCTCGATGTACACGCATACGGGAACGGCAGCGACCCAGCAGCTGCTGGCCGAATATCCCGCGCCCAAATGTCCCGAACAGAGACGTCACGACAGTGTGAACACGAATATCACAAATACCATGGCGAGGGTTGCCGGGTTATAAATATGCCAATATAATTTTGTTCATTTGCCGAACTCTGCCGACTTCTTACTATAATGGTGGAAAGTCCAAGATTTGCACAGGATAACCATTGATAACCAACGTTGCATTGCAAACATAATGCACACCACTCGAAAACAAATCGGGAACATTCGGTCCATCCGCCTAGGTACGGGGGGGGGGGGGGGTCAGGGAGTGGGGGGAGGGGGTCAATTCGCATCCTAGTGATTAGTTAAGCATACCTCCCTAGTATTATAACAGTTAAATGTGAATATAAGAGACGATGTTGGAACAAGAAACGGCACTTTGCAAATACCATCTTATTGTGACTAACACCAGAGTTGCAGTCTCCATTATGCCACATGGGGAAAACTTGGGGCCTTTGGGGCAGACGAAAAAATCAAGCTAGGGGCTGTAATTGTACATGCTTCCTATTGGGTCACCAAGCAATGGGAAAATATCAGGGGAGCGGGTCTGCCAAATACTTCATGAAATTTGACGGGGCCTGTGGCGTACATGTTTTTTGTCAAATGAGTTGTTTTTAATTTGTAGTCTAAGATTGGAATTATTTTCAAGATTATTTTTTATCAGGCCAATTTAGTCTAAAATAACGCATTAAGTCTTCTTCCGTCAATAACTCAACTCTATACTTTTCCACTTCTAAAAATGACGTCCAGTCACTTAGGCGTTCTATCACAGTCCCAGGAAGGTGTCATCTATTTTTGGAGTCTGCTGGAACCTTTAACGCCTCGTGATGCTGATGCTGAACCCAATAGACTTGGCTCTTTCGGCGTTTGCCATCGTTTTGGGCCATCACTTAACTCGTCGGTGACCTTTCACCTTTGGTGGTTTGCCACGAGTGCTGATGCCGGAAGCGGTCTCAGACTGAACCACGACCGCCCCCCCCCCTCTTTACGACAGCTCCGCCTTCAATCCGTCCCAGGGGGGGGGGGATACATGACACTGCTGGACTGAATAGTACGTCGGGCCGGGTTGTGTTGTTTTACGGGGTATGGCTATTGGTTAGCCGTATGTCGTTGAGCATTACCAGACATAACAAGTTCACAATCGGTGGAATTTATGTCATATTAAAGAAAATTAGTATTGAAAAAGATTGAACTGAAGATTTCAATGGAATGTTTCATTTTACTGTATATTTGGAAGCTGTTGCTATCATTATGTACGAGTATACCGTCAATTTCCTTGACCTGGCCTGGTTTGACTTGACCTGCCCTGGTTTATCCTGACCTGACCTGACGTGACCTGACCTGTGTTTCAGATCACTCCCACCGTGCAGCGTTTGCCACGGTGGTGGTGGCCGGCAACAGCCGCCGCAGTTCTCCGATTCTGGTCTGACCTGACCTGGTTTGACCTGACCTGACGTGACCTGACCTGTGTTTCAGACCAATCCCACCGTGCAGCATTTGCCACGGTGGTGGTGGCCAGATAACCTGACCTGGTTTGACCTGACCTGACCTGACCTGACCTGACCTGACGTGACCTGACCTGTGTTTCAGATCACTCCCACCGTGTAGCGTCCGCCACGGTGGTGGTGGCCGGCAACAGCCGCCGCAGTTCTCCGATTCTGATCTGATCTGACCTGACCTGGTTTGACCTGACCTGATCTGACATGACCTGACCTGTGTTTCAGATCACTCCCACCGTGTAGCGTCCGCCACGGTGGTGGTGGCCGGCAACCAGCCGCCGCAGTTCTCCGATCAGGATTACCAGGCCAATGTGTACGAAAACGCCGGCACCGGTAAGTCATATCAGTGTGAACTGCATCTGACAGCCGGCTGACCTCGTGATCTGCAGCTGGCAGCCCGCTGACTGATCAGATCAGAGGTTCATTATATCAGCTCAGCATGCATTTATAGTCGGCTGCATGGACAGAGAGCGGGTTGGCCATTGCTGCCTTAATCCTGGTTGTCCATAATATACCTAGTACCCACTAGTGCTAGGATTATTACCAGACAAGGTGACGACTGACGAGATACAATTGTGTGACACGGCCACCGTTTATCGTTTCTTTTTTCCGAAATTCGATGTTTTTCCTCAATTGGACCGATTTAGCTCAAAGGGAGTCTGCCTACTGTTTTGGAATGTCAAAAATATTTTTCATACGGTAAGTAGCTATTGGTTTGATGTTGGATACGATGAAATTCACATTTGAGGGGCTCCAGATTTGGCCCCTTTGGTTGAATTTTCACTTACATTGTTTTGTGCTTATTTTTTGTTTCGATATCTACAAAACGATCGCCACTATAGTGATGTTATGTAAACGGCGCACATAAGACAATACAATTACGATCACATCATGCAAGATAGAGAAACAAGTTTTGCACAGCATGTTCTTGTCCCTGTGAACTTTATTATGTGCAAGTTTCGTAGCTCTAAATTGATATCTTCGTCGAAAAATTGCCGCAGATGGCCATCAAGCGTTGCGAGTAGGGGGCAGACGGTACTGTTCGGCTGCTGCTATCAACGCGCACGAGCTGTTTTGTCGAATTGCTATTGACCGGCGCTAACGATATGCTAGCAGTTGAATCGATAGCTGCAGTGCTTCTAGTAGCGGAAGCCGTCTGGAGTCTACCCGATAATTGTTTGCTCCCAGCCAGTTCCTGGAGTCTTTGGAATATCTAAGCAACTAGTGTGAATCTGGAAAAATGAAAGGCATGGTTGGATTCGGAAAATTATGTTCTATAAACCAGTGTCAATAACCCCAAATAAGCGATGTGAGTAGGCACACTCCCTTTAACCACGCATATTTCGTACGTTCGTTCGTAAAGTGAGCCCTCTGCAACTGGTTTGGCAGGGCAGCTAGTCATACGACCAGCCCCGACCAGCCCTGTACCCCTCTGCCGCCCACCACATCCTTTCCGCCCGCCCCTCCGTCGCCGCAGAAGGCTATTGGTGCCGCCGCGACGGCGCGCTCTGTTAACGAGGGCCACCCAACCCCGGCGTGCTCTGCCGGCGCGGCATTCTCTGTCCGGCGTGGCGGCCGTAGCCGCCTATTTCCGCGCGGCATTAGTGGCCGTAGCTGGGGTTTAGCGGGTGGGGCGGAAGCGGGCCGCCGTTCCCCGCGGACCGGGCCGCCGAGCGCCGCCCCGAGCGCAGCCCAGCCGATACTACAGCTGCGTGGCCCTCCGCCTGTTCACCATCGATTATCAGCTGCTGGCATCTTTGTGGCGGAGGCGGCACGGGTAGGCGCGTGATGGTATAGTCTCTGCTGGTACCGGGTCTTCTAAAACAGCCTGTTCAGTACCGCCGAAAACAGTGACCCGGCCCGGGGCGGTGACACATTAGGGGAACCCCCGCTGTAGGGGAACCCCCGCTGTAGGGGAACCCCCGCTGTAGGGGAACTCCCGCTGTAGGCTGGGGCAGCCGACCGTCCTCGGTGCCTCACCACTGACGCCCAGCCTTTAGCCGGCCGGTTCCGGTGTTTATTGAGCAGATATACGTCGACTGCCGCTCCGCCAAAATGTTAATGTACCCTGCTGAAAACCGACTGCTCGAGAGGCTTAGCAGAGAGGCTTAGCACTTAGCAGACATAATTGTCGCGATTATAACCGAGAGCAGTGTTTCCGGGACAAAATTACGAACTTAATGTGTTCTTCGGCTGAATGAGATAATCTGTACATCTCAATCCACTCTGTTTTGGTATTGTTTGCAGCCAGCGGGTAGTGAGAACTCGTGAAGTTAATGCAAGCGAAACTGTAGAATGTAAAATATAGGTACTGATAACTGAATGCATGCATATCCAGAAACCTTTGATGTAGGTGCTGTCATATCGTACATTCATGGTTTCCGGTGGACATGGCATGGATTCCGCCCATGGTCAGAAACCAAATATATAACATCAAATAAGCAATGATGGAGTTTTTAGCTTCGCCCTAGGTTAGTTATGATTTACCATTGTTTGTGAGGAAGCATAATTTGGGAATCCGTCATGATCCGGTGCATGCAACTGCTGCAAACCATAGCTGTCCTGCAAATGTGACGTGTTGACGTTGCACCGCTGCATGTTAAATGGTATTGCCTAAGGTGTCAGTGTCATGGTGCAGGGTTCCAAATATTTTAATGGAAACGCTCCAAGCAATGTACATAATTACAACGGATGTATGATCACACATATCATTTATAATTACGTAGAAATACATAAGTGCACTTGTTTTCGTTCGTTGTTTATTCGAACGAGTAAAAGCCCTACTCTTATTTGTTCGTTCGTTATTCGTTGTTGTCATGTTTTGTATCACAATGAACATGTAATTTTGACAGATTGAATAGTGAATCTGATCGATGACTAATTTGCATTAGTTCGATAAGACGCAAGACATCCACGACTCCTGATTTAAAATTTCAGTGAGGTTTTGGTATCACATGAGGGATAAGTTGCGACATCAAATGAATTTAACATGGATAATTATTTCACTTGAAGGTCGCAAATGATTATTATATAGCCCTTACAATCCAAAGCCTGAGTACTTGCTGGCAAAGAGTAATCATTTAGAAAATTGGCTCTAACCCACGGCGTCCTCTGCGTTACAAGACACAACCACTTTAAAGGATAAGAGTAGAGTTCAGGCCCACATGCACACATGGACGTGCGAGCATTGGCATGCAACTCGGATCGGCCGGACCTCAGTCAGCATGTTATCGGCTGCCCGGGGAAAATTGAATGACAAGTGCTGGTCCACTGGTTATTGCATGACGAGTGCTGGTCTGCTGGTCATGCATGTCATCCGGGAAACCAGGCTGGCGCTGAAACGCACGATCACCTCCCTTATCGACTCACTAGATTGTGCTGCCAGGGCCGCTCCAAATACTGCAAAATATGTCGCCAAATGTGGGCGGATGTGTGAACAGTGCGCTCCTGCGACTCACCGCGACGGCTAAGTTCCTGCAACTCGCCGCGACGGCTGAGTTTGTATCGGCCCGATCAACTCGGGAATGAGTCGCCACGTCACGAGCCGCCCGTTTGTCGTCCCGAGGACTGTGGAGTGCACCTGAGCCAAAGCAGGTCGATAGATCATTTATACCGGAACGGACAAACCCATAATGATCGACCCTGATGGGTCCTTCGAGGCAATCAACCGTGCAGGGCGAACGCGCTTCCAATCTAGCGTTTGCCAAATGACAAAGCTATGCTATCAGTCAGCAAAATTATACATAAAGTCTCCGCGTTCAGATACGCAGCTCAGCACATTTTGCTGATATAATTAATCATCGTATTAGTTACTGTGTGCTTACCTAAATATTCGCTTCTTTCTAACGTGCTTCAATCCGAATCGCTTACGAAAATACATTATTTATTGTTTTAGCGTGTTCGCCTTCAAGTCGAACATCTTAATGAGGAACAGATGCAGGGCGATTATCAGTTATCAGATCAGTTATCATTATGGATGATAACTGAAGTCAAAATGCGCCGAAAGCATAAAGACCAATTTCACCAATGTTTTCCTCTCGGGTCACCACAAGTTCTCCCAGTGAGTACGCCAGCCAGCTCGCGTACATCTCCGGCCAATCTTGCTTCCAGCGCACCTGATCGGGCCGGCTCGATACCACAGCATGGTGCGAAGCTTCTTAGTTCACCTGCACACTGGTACTCCAGTCTCTATGTGTGGTAAACACGGCGCCGATCGATCCTTTGTACGCTGCGTACTGCGTCATTGCGACATTCCTTGCCAGGGGGCTCAGAATGTAGAAACGTTATGTCGTTTGACAATACTTGGGTTTGCATGCTTGAACTATACGCGAACTATTTTGATACCTGAACTTTACACGCTATCTTTATTTGAACATATCTTTAATATCTTTAATTATCTTTAATTATCTTTATATTGATCGATATCTTTAATTGAACTTGGTGTCTTTCGAGGTTGATATTTCATCATATAAACATCACGACAATGCAGTGATGAATCGGCCAGTGTCTTTAAACGCCGAACGTTGACGGTCTATCTGTCGCACATTCTCCGTTCGTGAACAACTTGGTGTTTAGCTAATTGGCCGCGTTCCGTGCAGTATTCAGCGCACTGTCAGCTAACCCTCGTGAAGCCTCTGGCTGTGCCCGGTCATGGTGTCATAGCCGTGACCAGTCTGCCGAGCACAGCCGCCGGCACGCCGCCGCGCCGCCGGAGGCATTCCATGACCATTGCCCAACCCACCAGACTCGGTCCACCTGACCGATCGCAGCCGCCGGCGCGCCGCCGTGTCGCCTGAGGCATTCCCGGCGTTCGTGTCCGACGCCCGTTTGCCGGCCGAGCGCCTACGCCGCGTGCTGGGCGACACAGCACGCCCGGGCCGTAGACACGCCCGCCGTGCTCCACTCGGTCGGGGCGGGGTGGCCGGCGCCGTTAAATGGCCGGTATGACACCGATAGGCGATCGACTGCGGACGTTACCGGCCGCCGCTGCATGTTGCCACCAAGTGCTGACGAGCGAAGCGTGGCTCCGTCGGGGGCGCGAAAGGGACCACGTCCACGGACGGCGCGACACGTCACCGCGTCATATTGTGCACTGGGAGGACAGCGGCGTCATATTGTGCACTGGGAGGACAGCGGCGTCATATTGTGCACTGGGGGGGACAGCGGCGTCATATTGTGCACTGGGAGGACAGCGGCGTCATATTGTGCACTGGGAGGACAGCGGCGTCATATTGTGCACTGGGAGGACAGCGGCGTCATATTGTGCGCTGCGTGGACAGCGGCGTCATATTGTGCACTGTGGGGGGGGGGGGGACAGCGGCGTCATATTGTGCACTGAGAGGACAGCGGCGTCATATTGTGCATTGGGAGGACAGCGGCGTCATATTGTGCACTGGGAGGACAGCGGCGTCATATTGTGCACTAAGAGGACAGCGACGTCATATTGTGCACTGGGGGGACAGCGGCGTCATATTGTGCACTGTGAGGACAGCGGCGTCATATTGTGCACTAAGAGGACAGCGACGTCATATTGTGCACTGGGGGGACAGCGGCGTCATATTGTGCACTGGGAGGACAGCGACGTCATATTGTGGACTGGGGGGGGGGGGGGCAGCGGCGTCATATTGTGCACTGGGAGGACAGCGGCGTCATATTGTGCACTGGGGGGGACAGCGGCGTCATATTGTGCACTGGGCGGACAGCGGCGTCATAGTGTGCACTGGGAGGACAGCGGCGTCATATTGTGCACTGGGAGGACAGCGGCGTCATATTGTGCACTGGGAGGACAGCGGCGTCATATTGTGCACTGCGTGGACAGTGGCGTCATATTGTGCACTGGGGGGGGGGGGGGCAGCGGCGTCATATTGTGCACTGAGAGGACAGCGGCGTCATATTGTGCAATGGGAGGACAGCGGCGTCATATTGTGCACTGGGAGGACAGCGGCGTCATATTGTGCACTAAGAGGACAGCGACGTCATATTGTGCACTGGGGGGACAGCGGCGTCATATTGTGCACTGAGAGGACAGCGGCGTCATATTGTGCACTGGGAGGACAGCGGCGTCATATTGTGCCCTGGGGGACAGCGGCGTCATATTGTGCACTGGGAGGACAGCGGCGTCATATTGTGCACTGGGTGGGGTGGGGGGGGGGGGGGGACAGCGGCGTCATATTGTGCACTGGGGGGACAGCGGCGTCATATTGTGCACTGGGCGTACAGCGGCGTCATATTGTGCACTGGGAGGACAGCGGCGTCATATTGTGCACTGGGGGGACAGCGGCGTCATATTGTGCACTGGAGGGACAGTGGCGTCATATTGTGCACTGAGAGGACAGCGGCGTCATATTGTGCACTGGGGGGACAGCGGCGTCATATTGTGCACTGGGAGGACAGCGGCGTCATATTGTGCACTGGGAGGACAGCGGCGTCATATTGTGCAATGGGCAGCGGCGTCATATTGTGCACTGGGAGGACAGCGGCGTCATATTGTGCACGGGGGGGGGGACAGCGGCGTCATATTGTGCACTGGGGGGGGGGACAGCGGCGTCATATTGTGCACTGGGGGGACAGCGGCGTCATATTGTGCACTAGGGGGACAGCGGCGTCATATTGTGCACTGGGGGGACAGCGGCGTCATATTGTGCACTGCGAGGACAGCGACGTCATATTGTGCACTGCGAGGACAGCGGCGTCATATTGTGCACTGGGAGGACAGCGGCGTCATATTGTTCACTGGGGGGGACAGCGGCGTCATATTGTGCACTGGGGGGACAGCGGCGTCATATTGTGCATGGGGGGGGGGGACAGCGGCGTCATATTGTGCACTAGGGGGACAGCGGCGTCATATTGTGCAATGGGCAGCGGCGTCATATTGTGCACTGGGGGGACAGCGGCGTCATATTGTGCACTGGGAGGACAGCGGCGTCATATTGTGCACTGGGAGGACAGCGGCGTCATATTGTGCGCTGCGTGGACAGCGGCGTCATATTGTGCACTGGGGGAGGGGGGGCAGCGGCGTCATATTGTGCACTGAGAGGACAGCGGCGTCATATTGTGCAATGGGAGGACAGCGGCGTCATGTTGTGCACTGGGAGGACAGCGGCGTCATATTGTGCACTAAGAGGACAGCGACGTCATATTGTGCACTGGGGGGACAGCGGCGTCATATTGTGCACTGGGAGGACAGCGGCGTCATATTGTGCACTAAGAGGACAGCGACGTCATATTGTGCACTGGGGGGACAGCGGCGTCATATTGTGCACTGGGAGGACAGCGGCGTCATATTGTGCACTGGGGGGGGGGGGGGACAGCGGCGTCATATTGTGCACTGGGAGGACAGCGGCGTCATATTGTGCACTGGGGGGACAGCGGCGTCATATTGTGCACTGGGCGGACAGCGGCGTCATATTGTGCACTGGGAGGACAGCGGCGTCATATTGTGCACTGGGAGGACAGCGGCGTCATATTGTGCACTGGGAGGACAGCGGCGTCATATTGTGCACTGCGTGGACAGTGGCGTCATATTGTGCACTGGGGGGGGGGGGACAGCGGCGTCATATTGTGCACTGAGAGGACAGCGGCGTCATATTGTGCACTGGGGGGACAGCGGCGTCATATTGTGCACTGGGGGGACAGCGGCGTCATATTGTGCACTGGGGGGGCAGCGGCGTCATATTGTGCACTGGGGGGACAGCGGCGTCATATTGTGCACTGGGGGGACAGCGGCGTCATATTGTGCACTGGGAGGACAGCGGCGTCATATTGTGCACTGGGGGGACAGCGGCGTCATATTGTGCACTGGGGGGACAGCGGCGTCATATTGTGCACTGGGAGGACAGCGGCGTCATATTGTGCACTGGGGGGACAGTGGCGTCATATTGTGCACTGGGAGGACAGCGGCGTCATATTGTGCACTGGGAGGACAGCGGCGTCATATTGTGCACTGGGAGGACAGCGGCGTCATATTGTGCACTGGGAGGACAGCGGCGTCATATTGTGCACTGGGAGGACAGCGGCGTCATATTGTGCACTGGGAGGACAGCGGCGTCATATTGTGCACTGGGAGGACAGCGGCGTCATATTGTGCACTGGGAGGACAGCGGCGTCATATTGTGCACTGGGAGGACAGCGGCGTCATATTGTGCACTGGTGGGACAGCGGCGTCATATTGTGCACTGGTGGGACAGCGGCGTCATATTGTGCACTGGGAGGACAGCGGCGTCATATTGTGCACTGGTGGGACAGCGGCGTCATATTGTGCACTGGTGGGACAGCGGCGTCATATTGTGCACTGGGAGGACAGCGGCGTCATATTGTGCACTGGGAGGACAGCGGCGTCATATTGTGCACTGGGAGGACAGCGGCGTCATATTGTGCACTGGGAGGACAGCGGCGTCATATTGTGCACTGCGAGGACAGCGGCGAAATAGAGACGGCGCTGCCGAGAAGACCCCAGCTGCGTCCGAGACATTCCAGCGGCCCTGACCTGCTGACCTTCCAAAGGCTGCCCTTCACGCGGCGAGTGGGTGGTAGCGAGTCAAGGGCCCTTCTGAGATGTATTAAAAAAGACTCCATATTGCGACGCAAGCTTACAATTGTAATATCACACTCATGTGGCTATTGGGTGACCCAGTTTTCTCTTCTTCTTCTCGTACATCCGCACATGCGTTGCGATGAAGCGAGTTTTCTTGTACAAAATCACATCGTTGGCGAATAAAAATAGCAAAAAAGATTATGGCATTATGTTCGTAATGTTTTAAGTAGCAATAGAAGATAAGATACCGCCCACAAATTCCGAATACATAAAGCCAAGATTGGCGGGGATAGGGCTGACAACCACTCCCCACACCACGTACGATGAGAGCTGCTCTTCGGCGTCAACCACTCCCCACACCACGTACGATGAGAGCTGCTCTTCGGCGTCAACCACTCCCCACACCACGTACGATGAGAGCTGCTCTTCGGCGTCAACCACTCCCCACACCACGTACGATGAGAGCTGCTCTTCGGCGTCAACCACTCCCCACACCACGTACGATGAGAGCTGCTCTTCGGCGTCAACCACTCCCCACACCACGTACGATGAGAGCTGCTCTTCGGCGTCCGTCGGCTGGGTCTTGCCGTACAGTACCGTGCCGTGCCGTACAGTCCTGGCGTACTGCACTGTGCTGCACCGTGCTGTATCCTGGCGTACTGCATCGTGCTGTATCCCGGCGTGCAGTACCGTGTCGTACCGTGCTGTACCCTGGCGTACAGTACCGTGCTGTATCCTGGTGTACTGCACCGTGCTGTATCCTGGCGTGCAGTACCGTGTCGTACCGTGCTGTACCCTGGCGTACAGTACCGTGCTGTATCCTGGTGTACTGCACCGTGCTGTATCCTGGTGTGCAGTACCGTGTCGTACCGTGCTGTACCCTGGCGTACAGTACCGTGCTGTATCCTGGTGTACTGCACCGTGCTGTATCCTGGCGTGCAGTACCGTGTCGTACCGTGCTGTACCCTGGCGTACAGTACCGTGCTGTATCCTGGTGTACTGCACCGTGCTGTATCCTGGCGTGCAGTACCGTGTCGTACCGTGCTGTACCCTGGCGTACAGTACCGTGCTGTATCCTGGTGTACTGCACCGTGCTGTATCCTGGGGTGCAGTACCGTGCTGTATCCTGACGTACAGTACCGTGCTGTATCCTGACGTACAGTACCGTGCTGTATCCTGACGTACAGTACCGTGCTGTATCCTGGCGTGCAGTACCGTGCTGTATCCTGGCGTACAGTACCGTGCTGTATCCTGGCGTGCAGTACCGTGCTGTATCCAGACTTACAGTACCGTGCTGTATCCTGGCGTACTGCACCGTGCTGTATCCTGGCGTACAGTACCGTGCTGTATCCAGACGTACAGTACCGTGCTGTATCCTGGCGTACAGTACCGTACAGTACCGTGCAGTACCGTGCTGTATCCTGGCGTACTGCACCGTGTCGTGCCGTGCTGTGCCGTGGCGAGCATTGACGGGTGGCTGCGAGGCGAATTACCGAGTCACTGCCTCGGTGTTGATGGCATTCCAGGAATCCACTATAGGGCCACTATAGGGCAACACAGCGCCGGTACGTCTTAGGGTCGCCGTCCACTGCGCACACACGCCTAACGACCTAAAGCCCAGGCTACACTATGCGTGATTTCCTGAAAATCACGTGCGTGTTATCCGTGTTGTCGAGATTTGCGTGACAGAGCAAGTTCAGCTGATAGTAAATGCATTGGGTGAGCTACACTGGCACATCACGCAGATCCCGGATGAAACGTCAAGGAAATTCCACAGACACGTCACGGGCGGAACGATGAAAAGTTCAAAATTCTGAACTTGTCGTGTTTTCCGAGATTACGTGTTGCAGGGTTTTTATCATTTTACTTGATTTCGCGTATTGTAGTCTATACTAGATCTAAACTTGAATAATTTGTGCTGAGTATTGTGGCGGAAGACGAATGAAGAAGCGTTTGAGCAAATTGTGAGTGTTGAAACTTGTGTTGAAGCTGGTAGATATTTATGCAGTGGTTTATCGATAAAAAAAATGCAGTGGTTTATCCATTTCTTGCGTTATTTGCTTGACCGGCAGATCCCGGACGTCAAGGAAGTTCTGCAAAAACGGAGAACACGCGCGTGATTTCCTTGACAAATCACGCATAGTGTGCCTGGGCTTTACGGGCGAATTTCAGGACGCGCCGACTACGCGCCGACTACGCGCGTAGTACCGGCCGAACGACCGAATTATGCGCCGAATGTGAGACGCCACGATTGACAAAAAGTGTATTAAAATGCAAAATTTTGAGGTATTACTATTTTGTGTATTTTATTAAGCAGATCACCAACAGAGTCGCCCCCACTGACAGGTGAAGTCACATAGTAAAACCGATAACACGATCACTCCATAAAGTACATCGAAACATTAGCAAGATATAAATAGTGTAAACAATACAAAGTGAACTGATAAATGATGCAAGATAAAAACAGCGACCGTAAACGACGAGTTACAGATATGCTATATAAGTGATACATGTTTTCTAAAAGTGTTCAAATGATCTACAAGAAAATCCACCTCTGGGACGCTGTTTAAAAAAGAGTTGACTAGCCTAGGTACCCTGCAGAGTAGACTGCCCTTCACAATGTTAACGCGGGGGCAGATCTCGTGTAACAGCTTGTGAGTGCGGGTCGATCGAGCTGGTACATGAAGTGAAAAGCTTGTTAGCAAAGTTTGATAATCTAATTTCGAGTGGAAAATGTTCCTGATGAACAATAGGTCATGCTGAATCCTACGAGCTGATAAAGAAGGTATCCGGAAGTGTTGTAACAAGTCTGAGTATGCTAAAGAAGTGGTATGACCAGATAAAGTACTATTTAGAAGCCAAATTATAAGTTTGTGTTGAACTCGATCGGCCCGCACTGTGTGGGAATCAGCCGCGCCCGCCCAGATCACGCTACCATATTTTAAAATTGAGCGTACGTTGGAGAAGTAAGCGCACAGTAGAGCGTTCATGTTAAACTTTGAACCATGAGAACCGGTTTGAAATGAGCGAATTAGTAGTCCGAGCGATCTATTGGCCCTTCTGACAACATTTGTGACCTGGGGAGCAAATGTAAGTTTGGTGTCTAGAATGATGCCCATGTCGCGAATTTCTCCAACGTGCTCGAGTTTTGAAGCACTAATAAAATATATTGTCTGGACGGGCGAGCGCCTGAGGGTCATAGTGAATGACTTGCATTTTTGGGGATTCAGAGTTAGTCACCATCTGGCGGACCAGGCTGCCAGACGATCGAGATCCTGTTGCAGCAGTAGTCCGTCATATGGGGAAGTAATTTTGCGATAGATTTTGACGTCATCGGCGTACAGAAGGCAGCCGGACTGAATTTCAAGTGGTAAGTCATTGATGAATAATGAAAAGAGACGTGGAGCCAAAAGAGAACCTTCTGGAACACCAGACGTTGCTGGTTTCCAGTCGGAGGTTTTGCCATTGACGATGACCCTCTGACGCCTATCGGACAGATACGATACAAACCATTTTAAAGCAGAATCCCTCAAATGATAGGAATGTTTTAGTTTATGAATTAGAAGCGAGTGATTAACGCTTTGAAAAGCAGCCGAATAATCTGTATATATAGCGTCCGTCTGGTATCCGTCCGATATGGCTTCCCACGCTGTTCGAAGATAGACAGCAAGGTTAGTAACACACGAACGACGGCGGATAAAACCATGCTGATCATGACACAGGACAGGTGACACGTACCGAAGTAGTTCGTCATAGACTACTCGCTCTAGTATCTTTCCGAAGAGAGGAAGCAGGGACACTGAACGATAATTTGAAGGGGACTTTTTGTCACCCTTCTTGAAAATTGGAATGATATTCGCCTGCTTCCATCTCTTCGGAAAGACGCCGGACTTGATCGAGGCATTGCATATCTTGGTAATAGGGATCACTAGTGCATCAGCACACTCAACGATGATACGGGCGCTGATATTGTCTGGTCCGCAGGCCTTGGTGGCTGGTACAGATTTTAGGACATTTCGAACAGAGGCTTCGGATACATGCAATTGTGATAAAGCGTCGATATGGTACACAGGTGCGTCCGGTACAACAGCAATAGCAGGTTTAGTGAATTTCGCGGCGAATGCATCGTTGAACAGCTCAGCACGGTTCTGATCCTTTGTCACAATTCCACCGTCAGTCGCACGCAGCGCAGGTGATATACAAGATTTGTTAGTGACACATTTTAAAAAAGACCAGTATCGCTTGGGGTTAGTTTTAAAAGCATCGGTTAAGCCTTGCAAGTATTCAAAGTATTTGCATTTTGACTGCGACTTAAAATTTCGTCTTTTATTTACAAAGTCGGCTCTGGTTTCGGGAATAGGGTTCCGACGCATTCGACAATAGGCGGCCTCCTTCAAACGCAAGGCGGTGCGCACCGCCTTATCACTGAACTAAAAAATCGTTTGTATGTTAATTATTTATGCGTACCACGAAACTTTTAGTACTAACTATTGCACGTGCAGTAAAAGCACGTGCACTAAGTTAGTATTGCACGTGCTTTAGCTAAAGCACGTGCAATAAAGCAAATACAAGTTAGAAATGCATCGAAGTTCCTGAGCCGGCACCAAGGTCACATACAAGCAGAAATATAAACAAATTATTCAACGTTCTGTAAATTGGAGAATTTGGAGAAATAGGTGTTCTAAATAGGTATATACATTTGTGTTGCTGTGGCCACATGTTTGAATAATTTCAGCAAAATAAAGTTGTGTTCTACTACGGGGAAGACAGCTTCCGAACATTATCGCCATAAATAACCTTGTTATTCACTACATACAAAGTCTGAAGCCCTGGACACACAATGCTATGGTAAGGTTGACATTTACCTACTTCACAGCGCGAAATGCTGTACTTCTCGTGAAATTTGCAATAGGATCTTCCAGGTGCAGCGTGCAGGTAAGCTTTCTTCACGCCTAACGACCGAAAAGTTCAGCATTTCCAACGTCTGCGCGCCCACTCAGCGCCGAATGACGCGCCGAATGACGCGCCGACAACGCGCCGAAAAAGTCAGCTGAACACGCCTAATCGCGCATTCGGTCGTTAGGCGACAAGTCAGCGCGCTCCCCCATAGGCCCCCATGTTAAATTCAGCCGTTAGGCGATTAGGCGAGTGCAGTGGACGGCGACCTTAAAGTCTGCCTAGATTAATCGGCACAGTGTCGGTAGTTAGCCTATATTCACCGGTACATGAACTACCGGCGCACGCCTATGTTTATTTAGTCCCATTCCAGTTTAGTCCCATCCCAGTGTAATCTCCAGTCATCGCCGAGAGACGGGGAGAAGGGGCGATACCACCAGGCCGGCAGTGGATGAATCATGGCCCGATCCTGAACTAAGAGCTCCTGAACCTGGAACTCCGGAACCGGCGGCGGACAGCCATGGCCATGAGATGTGATTTATCTCGATACGAAAGAACTTGCAGTTTAAAACGTGTGTTCGTCTTGATACGTACGGGCAGCTCATCACAAACAGTCTGCACCTTCCGAGTCACACGGTACCCCACACGGTCTGAGTACGGTGTGAACACATCGTATTGCAGAACAGGTGTCCAGCCGACTGCTCGGCCGGACCGGGCCACCCAGCAGGCACCAGTGTCTAGCCTACCTGGAAGTCAAATATATCACGTACCTAACTTCAGCCGCCTGACCTTGACAATGTAATTGATGGGCATTTAGTGGCCTGGACAGATGTCGAATCAGGGGGAAACATTTAATTTATATTTGTGAAATTATGTCGTTTGGCGGTTCAACCTTCATGGAATGCTCGTTTACTACTTCAGCCCTTTTGCCATTTAAATCTGTGGGCTGTATGCTAGTGCATGATATTCTCATTAGTATTAATATTTCGTATTTTGAAGCTGTTCTCACCATTTACCGTCGCATGCCTAATGTAAAAAACAGTTATAGTGAGTGACTAGCGGTCCGATAAAGATGGCCAGCCGTGATACGTCCATCATTGCTTTCTATAAACGATCGGTGGCCACGCCGGCTATGCCGTGACCATAGGCGGCCGACCAACCTGTGCTGTGGCATCGATGCGTCTCTAATGATGTATGGGACAGCTGTCGGGCGCGGGTCAATAACGCGCTCGCCGTCCGTGGACCGGCAGAGAGGCCCGTCACAGCACGGTGGACGTGGTGTAATTGGGTGTAATGCCGTTGCGCTCTGTCGGCTCAGAGTGTAATCTGTAGTGTCGCTGAGTATAGCGGCTAAGGTGCTTAAAACTCGGGACTGTACACACTGAAAGTAGGAAAATCCCGGTTCAATCGGTAGCGGTGTTTGAACAGGGTGGAACGTCGTAGCAAGAATGCTCCGTTTAGCACCAGTCGGGTGGGATGATCTGTGAGGTTCTCTGACCTAATCCGACCCGCACTTTTCCATGGCCCTCGGTAGAGCTATTTGACCTGACCTGACCTGAGCTGACCTGACCTGACTTGACTTGACCTGACCCGACCTAACTGGCTCTTTCGGCTCTTTCGCTCGGCAGGGTCTCTGGTGCGCGCCGTGGTAGCTCAGGACCCCGACACGGATCCCATCAGCTACTTCATCCGGGCTCCGGGCAGCAACCAGGACGCAGAAGTCTACCAAATGGTGAGAGTGAGAGAGGGTGTAAGCGTCATTACACGATAGAGACCGATGCTGACATTGCTTACAGCCAGGGTTTTAACTGGGCCTCGGATATGCAGAGTGCAGAGTATTCCCAGCTTCGGGGGCATGCATCCCTTCCTGTAAACGGTGATGTGTGATGTGCCGACTGCCCCGTGTCCCGGGGGTGGCCAGCCTATCCGCCCCGTGTCCCGGGGTGGCCGGTCTATCCGCCCCGGTCCCGGGGTGGCCAGTCTATCCGCCCCGTGTCCCGGGGGTGGCCGGCCTATCCGCCCCGTGTCCCGGGGTGGCCGGCCTATCCGCCCCGTGTCCCGGGGTGGCCGGTCTATGCGCCCCGTGTCCCGGGGGTGGCCGGCCTATCCGCCCCGTGTCCCGGGAGTGCCGACTAGAGCCCTTCATGGAATGGGAATCCCGTATGGGAATGGGAACGGGATGGAAATGGGTGTGAATGGGGCATTTTTGGGAAATGTAACGGGTTGGAACGGGTTTGGGACAGACCATATATTTGTGTAGCACCACAAGAAGTGAAATATGCTGAAACGGGTGGGAATGGGAGCCCCATCAATTATGAATTCGGATTGGAACGGGTTTGGGTCTGGCTGAATGGGCTGGAACGGGATGGGGGCTGAAAATGTGTTCCATGAAGGGCTCTAGTGCCAACTGCCCTGTGTCCCGGGGGTGGTCAGCCTATCCGCCCCGGTCCCGGGGGTGGCCAGCCTATCCGCCCCGGTCCCGGGGGTG
This sequence comes from Chirona hameri, assembly GCA_036785665.1. NCBI lineage: Eukaryota > Metazoa > Arthropoda > Thecostraca > Balanomorpha > Balanidae > Chirona > Chirona hameri. The sequence continues at coordinate 56,627 of JAXIVJ010003193.1, read as the reverse complement.
GCCGGCCTATCCGCCCCGGTCCCGGGGGTGGCCAGCCTATCCGCCCCGGTCCCAGGGGTGGTCAGCCTATCCGCCCCGGTCCCGGGGGTGGTCAGCCTATCCGCCCCGGTCCCGGGGGTGGCCGGCCTATCCGCCCCGGTCCCGGGGGTGGTCAGCCTATCCGCCCCGGTCCCAGGGGTGGTCAGCCTATCCGCCCCGGTCCTGGGGGTGGCCAGCCTATCCGCCCCGGTCCCAGGGGTGGTCAGCCTATCCGCCCCGGTCCCAGGGGTGGTCAGCCTATCCGCCCCGGTCCCGGGGGTGGCCAGCCTATCCGCCCCGGTCCCGGGGGTGGCCGGCCTATCCGCCCCGGTCCCGCGCCGGATTTCAGCTAAGTGATGGATCACTCCGGCCGCATTAACACGCGAACGGATGATGTGCACCGCGCCACGATATTGCTTCGTGCAATACATTTCGTGACCATTAGGAGGAGCGGCTTTCGGCGTCTTTATTAGGCGTGACGTACGGCCGGCGCTCGCGGGGCAGACGGCCAGTGGAGCTGCGCTGATGAGCCGCGAAATGCCCCATTCATCTGCAGCAGGCGCACGCAGTAATTAACCCGTGACACGTAATTACGGCGCTATTTCGAGCCGACAGAACCGCCACTGATCACTGTCCCGACAGAACCGCCACTGATCTTCAGATCGGAGGCGTGAGCCGCGATATAGACATCTCAGTGAGCCGTGCCCGCCGCTAATACCGCAGATAATGGGACGTTCCGCTGTACTGCGCGACATTTATAGGCTGCAGATACAGCCCACAGGCTGACGCATTCCACAGAAAACGCGCCGCTGATGACTCCAGTGTATCTGATTTGTTTTCTCCGACGTGTGATTGCTTTCGGACGAGATGCATTGTTAATGCGCGCCTTTAAATGCTGGATGGTTTTTGCGCCACGGCTCAATTCGAATCTGTTAATCGCCTGTTCGTCATGCGTCAATGCTCAATTATTTTGCGCAACAAAAACATTAAAGGCCCGGTTCAATTTGTGTTTTTTTTTGTCTCTGGCGTGGATTAATTATTTGGTATTGTTTTGGTTGTTTTATGGCCTTGTTGTTCTGCACCGGAATGGCATTGTCTCACAGTAATAATCCTTGATTGCCTTGTCATTCGTCAGGCGGCGATCAGTATAAATAATTACCCGTGCTTAGCGAAGTTTATTGAAACGCTTTCCATGTTAAAATGATTCATGAATGATCTCCGTAACCTAGCATACCCTAACTTAACCTCGCCGGTAAGGTAGACGCAAATGCACTGTATTAGGAAAGTTAGTTTAATCTCAACAAAATAAGCGCACACTCATATTCTCGCTCACAAGCGCAGGCACGTACACAGACACACTCGACAGTTTAACTGAAGTACAGTAGATTAACTCCGCGTTTTACGCGGCCATTCATAAAGAGATTACATCCTCGTCTTGTATTGCCCATTCGTAGCGGTACGCTTCGTTCTCTATATTAAAGGGGTATTGCCACCTCCGGAGGATTTCTAAAAAGCAACTTAAATGAATGGTGGGGATCAACAATCATGTATGCTCAAGCTCAAACTTGCTCATGCAACACCTAAAGCAGTGTATCGGCAAAACATTTTGTATTTATTTCTGACTCCAAAACGTTGGTCCCAGCTGTGCTCAGTACTAGATTCATGATGGCCGCTCTCATCCAGTTTGGCTGTGGTATTGGCGCCCGCCCAAAGCCGAAGCGTACGAATTCGCCGAGACTTGACCTTGAAAAGTCTATCTGTGTTATAAGGTATAGGTCACATAACTCCTACGGTCCCAAAGTCGAGCCATAGCAATTCTTGCTGTTTTATTATGAAAGAGGCTAAGGTTGTTGAAAATGTAATTAACTGCATACGCTGTTCAATTTTAAAGTGCACTGACGGAATGGTGATGTTGAGTTTGCAACATTCAAAAGAAAATAACAGTCCGCAAAGAAGTGATTATAAATAGTGATGTTGCCACTCCAATTTTACGAATGCTTGGCAAGCATGAGTGGTGCAAATGTATTTTTTTTATCTAATGGGGGGAGTTTCGGGAACCAAATTTTGCAGGCGAAATCGGACACACTTAATCGACCGATACACACCAAAAACTCCATATTGGCCTGCGAGGTGGCAATGTCCCTTTAATGCGGACATTGCGGTTTAGAAGAAGAATAACGTGTAGATTCAAGTACTTTTTAATATACTGCAAACGGATACAAATGTGACTTGGTCGCGACAAATGTTGCGCGAACCAAGCTTCAATGTTGGTTACTTCATGAAAAACCTAGTGTTATGAATCATGAGTGTCGCCTTTCCTAAACCCAAGTTAACCCGCGCCCTTGGGTGGGGTCATTTTGACCCCCCCCCCCCCTCCGGCGATTTTTCGATCATAGCAGGAAAACGGCGGCGCGGAGCGCCGTCAAATTTTGCATAGCTATTTGATCATCAATTACCCACACTTTGTTAAAGTTTTTACCCCAGGTCATGTCAGGTCAGGTCACCAGGTCACTTGAAGTAACCATACCTCCTAAAATGTTTGTGATCGTGCCAAAGCTACAGTTTTGGTCGGAAAGATTTGAAACTTGCAGGATATCATGAGGTGATGAGAACCTCCAACTCGTTTATCTCGTTTTTTTATATCGGTGACCTAAGGTCAGGTAAATTGTCTGACCTACCCATTATAAGTGAATGGGAAAATATACAAATGCTTACTATTCAACGAATCTGCGTGGTATCAGGTCAATTCTTTCAGAATCATGTTATTTTAGCTCATTATTGATGACCCAGTTGTAATTGCTGTTCAGTGACCCCTGCAAGGTCATATGAGGTCATCTGAGGTCATCCTTACCTTACCTTACCTACACGTATCGGGATTTTGAAAGGCACTATGCCTGTAGGTGCCGGTCTCGTCGAACACTTTGGATATGGAATTTGTTAGGTTTACCGTCTAGGTGAGATCTTGGATAGATACAAAGTATTTTTCAGTATGCCATTGCTGGTCCAGTCGGGACTTAAACTGGTTTACAGTGTCAGCAAGGGCGGCATGTGGAGGGAGGCCATTCCAATCGTTAATGGCGCGTACACAGAGGGTATTCCTCCGGACTCGAGACGCTACCCGTGGCTTAGCCAATTTCCAATAGTGGCCTCTAGTTGTCGCCAGCGTAGCCCTTGAGACAAAGTCGTCCGGGTCCAGGTCAATACCCGCGGTAGATCATTACCATGTCTCCGCGTCGCCTTCGGTAATACAGCGAGGGGAACTGCAGCCTCTTGCGACGTTGAGGGTATGACAAGTCCCTCATACCCGGCACCAGCCTGGTCGCCCGTCTCTGGACACGCTCTAGCAGTCTCTGGTCAACACGGTTGAACGGTCCCCATAGGACATTGCCGTATTCCAAATGCGGTCTCACTAGGGTCTTGTACAGTAAGGTCAGCGTCAGTTCATTGAGGTAAGCGAACGATCTCTGGATCACTGCAAAATGTGTGTTGCCTTGGAAACAACAGAAGCCGCCTGCTTCCGGAATTTAAGGTAATCATCAATGTTTTGCTAATTACTATTGATAGAATACAAATAGAGACTAGTGGATGTCATCACTGTGTTTGTATCGTCAAGCCGCGTCGCCCTATATGCAACATGACCTACTTGGGTCACCAAATGACCTTGACCTGAGGTCAAATTTTGAATTTCACCTAACTAGGTCACAAGTTATATATGACGATGTGCCTTGATGAGATAATCGTGATAGTGGCAATAGGATTGCTCTATCGTTATTCAGCACAAAGTTATTTGCGAAAAACTGTTTTGCAAAAATCAGACTTTTTGACCTTTTATTACCTCTGGAGCCTTAAATATTGACCTGAGATAAAATTCGAGGACCTTTTGTCGATTGCAAATTTCGATGTCTTGCTATTGCTTTTTTCCGTTTGCTTCTAGCTATCATAGTTTTCGAGATATTTGGAATGTTTGAAGCCATGGCGAAGTTGTCTCAGAGGCCCACCAGGGCGCGGGTTAAGCGACCAACACTAACAAGTTTATAGGTGATACAAACTTTACGAAGTGTCAATATTTAGTCAGTCAGTCAATCTTTACTGTTGACTGACATAGTCATTGGCTGATCCAGAACGGGTGTTTTTGTTTGTTTGTTTGTTGGCGGGGGGAGGGGGTGGGAATTCCCAAAAGTCTCACACAATTCCGAAAATTCATCGGATTTCGCTTGCCTTGGCATTGATAGCTGATTTAAAGCTAACTTTTCCTAATAAGAGTTGCTTAGATTGTCTTCTATATCAGGAAATGTGTCAATTTTGCGCCGATTTCAGGCGGTTGGGGGGGGGGGGGCAATTGTCCATTTTCCCCAACCGTAGATCCGCCACTGGACATAGTGACTCAGAAATAGAATGCAAACCAAATGAACAGCTGTAACAATTGCTTCAATCAAAATGTTTGGACGTTGGAACATGCGTCTGATTTAGTCTTTAGTATGATGAGGTCACGGCTTTATCTCATTTGACCTGACCTAGTCCCGGCTTAGTGCCGCCGTGGAACTGATTTAGTCAGCGCCGTGACGCCGGGACCAGTTTTCTGCACCTCTAGTCAGTAGCCCTGCGGGCCTATGGCCCCAACACCGCATTGACCCCACGGCGCCTGCTGGGGACCCCCTCGTGGCCTTTGACCAGTGCCGTGCACATTCCTCGCGCGTGCTTGCCGGCGACAGGAGGCCATTCGCAGCGCCATTCTGGTCAGTGTTGCCGTGAAAATTGGCCTGCATTTTTGACGCGCGCGATGCAGTATTTACGGCTGCGATTCATACGGGGGCGGCTCGGGCCCGATTAGGCTGGCGGGTCAGCGGTGCAGCCCCGGCGGGATTGCATTGCTCTATAATGACCGATCGCGCTGTGATGACCGAGAACCGACGGACCGGGTGTGACTTGAGACGGCTGGAATCACCTGCCTGGCTCCTGCAGCCGCCGTCGGGCCGCAGGCGTCGCGATACGGTCATTACACACTGTCAACGGTAATTTCGCCGACACGATGAAGGAACGTACATCATCGATCGGTAACAATGGCCGCGACACGTGTGAGCACCAACTGTCCGCTCCATCGCGTCGATCCCCTGATGACACACGAGTGCTCGCATCTCGGCCTCCACCCCGTTGCCTGACTGCCCTCCTGCTCTATCTGTGCTCCGCAGTTCAACATCAACCGCCAGACCGGCGTGATACGGCTGGTGGGACCCGCGGTCCCGCTGGCGCAGCACCCCGAGGAGGACTTCACATTCAACGTCGTGGCTCGCGACACGCACAACCTCAACGCCACGGCCACCGTGCACGTGCACGTCATAGGTCAGTCGGCTGGTGACCTCTGGCCCGGCGTGGTGATGTCATCACCCAGAGGTCACGGGTCAGGGACGGGTGGGCCCGGAGAGTAGCCCCAGGCAGTGCCGCGCGACCACCCCAGGCTCGGGTCGCAGTGTAGTTTTAGCGTTATCGGCACATCGTCTCGTCTCGGCGGCTTGGATGGTGTGGGATGGGGTGGGGGTGCGGGGCGGTCCGCCGACGTGCTCCGCGGCGGCAGATCCAAACAATAGCCGGAGGCGGTACCGAGAAGAGAGAGGCCCGTCAGGCCGACAGATAATACTGCCCAGGCTCCCAGCGATGAAAATGTGATGAAGGAAATGAGATAGAGAGAGCATGGACATGGATGTTTATTAGACCGGTAAATATGCAATAGTGTGATGTTTTCTGTTTATTTACGCGTGTGAATGGTAGGCTTGTGTTCATAACTCGTCCAAGGTCATTATGTATTTATGGACGCCTCTTACTGTGTGGATGTATGCGTCACTAGTCAAAATCCCACACAAATGTTAAAAACAAAGCCAACTCTAGATTCGACAGTTCCCACAAATTCAGATCTTCTCTAGATGGACATGTACTCATCAAGCCAAATGTATGTTTTATTTCCTGGTCCTTCTCAGTTTCAGCTCTGTAAACAAATGTTCAAAGAAGCAACTTCTAGACTTGAGAAATGACAAACATTCTCCACACATTCAGTGTCTAAAATAAATTGGTTCAGCGAGTAAAATGTATGTCTCCTCTTCTGGTCTTCCTCAATCAGTTCTGCATTGCCTTCCTTACGCGTTTGTTTTGTCAGACGTCGATTTGCCAACCCGTTTGCAAAACACTGTTCTGTTCTGAATATCTATGTTCACCATTATCGGCAGACGTCTGTTGGTTTCGTCTGGACTGTGGCTGGGGGGACTCAGAATCCCATCATATGTGCTGCTTCAGTGGAAATGCATGGGTGGGGTGTGTATTTTGCATAGGCTGGTGTGCTGGTTTTCGACTGGCAGCCTCCTGCTGGAGGACAAACACACCGCTGTGTGCTCCACTTTGCATCGGCTGTTTTCCCAGGGTGTCCTCGGCGGGCGGGGCGCGCGGTTGTTTTTGTCTGAGCTCCGATTGCCGGGTGATACCGGCCGCCGATGGGAGTGGTCGGCAGCGCGACGATGCCGGTGCCGAGTTCAGGCCACTGATGGCGACCGGTGGCGGCTGGTGGCCGACCGATGGCTGCGCGCACTAGTGGGCTCCAACAATCAGACTGAGTGCCGCCACCAGACCGCGTCCGCTGCGCTCGTGGGCACACAGACAATGAACGCTGAATAATACAGCCGCCGTCTTCCCGCTACCGGACAGCGACAAAAACTTGGTCCGCCCGCGTCCGCAGCAACTTTGACCATTTCCCTGGGACGTGCGATGACGTTCTGCGGAGAGGAGCGCCCATCCGCCGTCGGCCTCCGTCTGCTCTGCCTCCACCCACCGTCCGCCTCTGTCTGCTTCCATCCACCGTCCGCCTCCGTCTGCTCTGCCTCCACCCATCGTCCGCCTCCGTCTGCTTCCATCCACCGTCCGCCTCCGTCTGCTTCCACCCACCGTCCGCCTCCGTCTGCTTCCATCCACCGTCCGCCTCCGTCTGCTCTGCCTCCACCCACCGTCCGCCTCCGTCTGCTTCCATCCACCGTCCGCCTCCGTCTGCTTCCATCCACCGTCCGCCTCTGTCTGCTCTGCTTCCATCCACCGTCCGCCTCCGTCTGCTTCCATCCACCGTCCGACTCCGTCTGCTTCATCCACCGTCCGCATCCGTCTGCTCTGCCTCCACCCACCGTCCGCCTCCGTCTGCTTCCATCCACCGTCCGCCTCCGTCTGCTTCCATCCACCGTCCGCCTCTGTCTGCTCTGCTTCCATCCACCGTCCGCCTCCGTCTGCTTCCATCCACCGTCCGACTCCGTCTGCTTCATCCACCGTCCGCATCCGTCTGCTCTGCTTCCATCCACCGTCCGCCTCCGTCTGCTTCCATCCACCGTCCGCCTCCGTCTGCTTCCATCCACCGTCCGCCTCCGTCTGTTTCCACCGTCCGCCTCCGTCTGCCTTCATCCACCGTCCGCATCCGTCTGCTTCCATCCACCGTCCGCCTCCGTCTGCTCTGCTTCCATCCACCGTCCGCCTCCGTCTGCATCCATTCACCGTCCGCCTCCGTCTGCCTCCATTCACCGTCCGCCTCCGTCTGCTTCTATCCACCGTCCGCATCCGTCTGCCTCCACCCATCGTCCGCCTCCGTCTGCTTCCATCCACCGCCCGCCTCCGTCTGCTTCCATCCACCGTCCGCCTCCGTCTGCTTCCATCCACCGTCCGCCTCCGTCTGCCTCCATCCATCGTCCGCCTCCGTCTGCTCTGCTTCCATCCACCGTCCGCCTCCGTCTGCTTCCATCCGCCTCCGTCTGCCTCCATTCACCGTCCGCATCCGTCTGCTTCCATCCACCGTCCGCCTCCGTCTGCTCTGCCTCCACCCACCGTCCGCCTCCGTCTGCTTCCATCCACCGTCCGCCTCCGTCTGCTTCCATCCACCGTCCGCCTCCGTCTGCTCTGCTTCCATCCACCGTCCGCCTCCGTCTGCTTCCATCCACCGTCCGACTCCGTCTGCTTCATCCACCGTCCGCATCCGTCTGCTCTGCTTCCATCCACCGTCCGCCTCCGTCTGCTTCCATCCACCGTCCGCCTCCGTCTGCTTCCATCCACCGTCCGCCTCCGTCTGTTTCCACCGTCCGCCTCCGTCTGCCTTCATCCACCGTCCGCATCCGTCTGCTTCCATCCACCGTCCGCCTCCGTCTGCTCTGCATCCATCCACCGTCCGCCTCCGTCTGCATCCATTCACCGTCCGCCTCCGTCTGCCTCCATCCACCGTCCGCATCCGTCTGCCTCCACCCATCGTCCGCCTCCGTCTGCTTCCATCCACCGTCCGCCTCCGTCTGCCTCCATCCATCGTCCGCCTCCGTCTGCTCTGCTTCCATCCACCGTCCGCCTCCGTCTGCTTCCATCCACCGTCCGCCTCCGTCTGTTTCCACCGTCCGCCTCCGTCTGCCTTCATCCACCGTCCGCATCCGTCTGCTTCCATCCACCGTCCGCCTCCGTCTGCTCTGCTTCCATCCACCGTCCGCCTCCGTCTGCATCCATTCACCGTCCGCCTCCGTCTGCCTCCATCCACCGTCCGCATCCGTCTGCCTCCACCCATCGTCCGCCTCCGTCTGCTTCCATCCACCGCCCGCCTCCGTCTGCTTCCATCCACCGTCCGCCTCCGTCTGCATCCATTCACCGTCCGCCTCCGTCTGCCTCCATCCACCGTCCGCATCCGTCTGCCTTCATCCACCGTCCGCATCCGTCTGCTTCCATCCACCGTCCGCCTCCGTCTGCTCTGCATCCATCCACCGTCCGCCTCCGTCTGCATCCATTCACCGTCCGCCTCCGTCTGCCTCCATCCATCGTCCGCCTCCGTCTGCTCTGCTTCCATCCAGCGTCCGCCTCCGTCTGCCTCCATCCACTCCCAACTTCCATCTGGCCGCTCTCTTACCTGTTGCCCGATCTCTCGAACGTTCGTAACTCATCAGCAGATGAGGGCGGTCGGCGTTCACCGGCGGAAATTCAGCTGCAGTACCCGACTCCATCCAGCCGCTGCTGATCGGTCGGGGACGGCGTCTGATGTGCTGAACTGCTGATCGGTCGGGGACGGCGTCTGATGTGCTGAACTGCTGATCGGTCGGGGACGGCGTCTGATGTGCTGAACTGCTGATCGGTCGGGGACGGCGTCTGATGTGCTAAACTGCTGATCGGTCGGGGACGGCGTCTGATGTGCTGAACTGCTGATCGGTCGGGACGGTGTCTGATGTGCTGAACTGCTGAACGGTCGGGGACGGCGTATGATGTGCTGAACTGCTGATCGGTCGGGGACGGCGTCTGATGTGCTCAACTGCTGAGTGGTCGGGACGGCGTCTGATGTGCTGAACTGCTGATCGGTCGGCATGGCCGGCCGACACAGGCGCAACTGCCGCAGCTGCCGTAGCAGACGGCGGCGGCGGCGGCGGCGGTCAGGCCAGCGGCGGCGGCGGTCAGGCCAGGCCAGGCTGGATAATAGCCGGCGGGGACGTCAGGACCGGAGCCATCACTCTGCCTGGGGCCGCTCATTGCCGGAGGACGGAGATGGAGCACGTCCGAGTCCGGCCCCGTACCGACTAGCCCTCGGCCCGTCCCGGCTCGCCCCGGCTCGTCTCGGCTCAGACGGGCTCGTTCTGGCTTTTCCCTGCTGCTTCCTGGTTGCCTGAGGCCTACTTGTATCGCATGCGCCCGGCGAGGGCACATACCAGTGGAGTGCTGGTCGTTCGGACGAGGAGACGTGATTGTGCCGACACCTGTGTGTCGGTGACGCCAATTATGTGTTAACCCGTTCGATGTTCCCAGCATGTGACGGTGTCTATCTATCATTATGTGCCTGTGAAGCTGTGCCTGACGGTAACTGTCTGTCTGTCTGTCCCCAGACGTCAATAATAACCGCCCGGTGTTTCCGTCGTGTGACCAGTACCGGCCGGAGGTGCAGGAGAACAAGGGAGCCGGCACTGCTGTCCTACGGGTAAGTCATGGAATAAGATACTTCTATAAAACTCAGGACTCCTCATTTTGAGAAAATGACACTGCTCAGCCGGGCCCCAGCCCACTTCCTACCCTGGCTGTCACGGTGTGTGTCTGTATGCCTGTGTGTGACACCGACAGATGGGTGTGTGTAACACCCCTGTGACAAGTGCCGCCGTCGGGGGCCGCGCCGAGTCGCGAGGCGCCGCCGGGCCGCAGGGACCCGTCATGTGACGCAGGTGTGCGCACACCTGTGGGAGGCGGGCACCGGGGAGGGGAGGGGAGGGGGCCGGCGTCAGGCGTGTTCGTTCCGACGCCGACTTCGATCGGGGCCGCGTGTCGCCACCGAACGAATAATTAATCGGCGCACGATCGCATTGAGCGAGCCCTGTCAGGCCGACGTGGTACGATGGACGGTGGACGGCCGTCCTGTCTGCCGGGAATTCGCCCTCCTTCGCCACCACTCCTCCCTTTCACCTCTCTCAGTCCCTCCCTTCTTCCCTCCTTCGCCACGACTCCTCCCTTTCCCCTCCCTCAGTCCCTTTCTTCTTCTCTCCTTCGCCACGACTCCTCTCTTTCCCCTCTCTCAGTTCCTCCTTTCTTCCCTCCTTCCTCTCCTGTACTTTCTCTTCCTTCCTTCCTTCCTTCTCTCGCTCCCATCCCTCCCTCCTCCTTCTCCCCTCCTCCCTTCCTCCCTCCTCCCATTCCTCTCTCCACACGCCCCTGATGACCTCCTCTCGCTTGATGTCCAGCAGACAGCAATACAGATCATCAGGGTGGCATTGCGTGACCTTTCGTGACCCCCTGGGGACCTCACCTGGAGGCAACTGAGGCGAACACACACACACACACACACACACACACACACACACACACACACACACACACACACACACACACACACACACACACACACACACACACACACACACACACACACACACACACACACACACACACACACACACACACACACACACACACACACACACACACACACACACACACACACACACACACACACACACACACACACACACACACACACACACACACACACACACACACACACACACACACACACACACACACACACACACACACACACACACACACACACACACACACACACACACACACACACACACACACACACACACACACACACACACACACACACACACACACACACACACACACACACACACACACACACACGCACGCACGCACGCACGCACGCACGCACGCACGCACGCACGCACGCACGCACGCACGCACGCACGCACGCACGCACGCACGCACGCACGCACGCACGCACGCACGCACGCACGCACGCACGCACGCACGCACGCACGCACGCACGCACGCACGCACGCACGCACGCACGCACGCACGCACGCACGCACGCACGCACGCACGCACGCACGCACGCACGCACGCACGCACGCACGCACGCACGCACGCACGCACGCACGCACGCACGCACGCACGCACGCACGCACGCACGCACGCACGCACGCACGCACGCACGCACGCACGCACGCACGCACGCACGCACGCACGCACGCACGCACGCACGCACGCACGCACGCACGCACGCACGCACGCACGCACGCACGCACGCACGCACGCACGCACGCACGCACGCACGCACGCACGCACGCACGCACGCACGCACGCACGCACGCACGCACGCACGCACGCACGCACGCACGCACGCACGCACGCACGCACGCACGCACGCACGCACGCACGCACGCACGCACGCACGCACGCACGCACGCACGCACGCACGCACGCACGCACGCACGCACGCACGCACGCACGCACGCACGCACGCACGCACGCACGCACGCACGCACGCACGCACGCACGCACGCACGCACGCACGCACGCACGCACGCACGCACGCACGCACGCACGCACGCACGCACGCACGCACGCACGCACGCACGCACGCACGCACGCACGCACACACACACACACACACACACACACACACACACACACACACACACACACACACACACACACACACACACACACACACACACACACACACACACACACACACACACACACACACACACACACACACACACACACACACACACACACACACACGCGCGCGCGCGCGTGCGCGTGCGCGTGCGCGTGTGCTTGTGCGTGCGCGTGTGTTTGTGTGTTTGTGTGTTTGTGTGTTTTTAGAACAACGATAGATAACAACGTCAAAATTCCAGTACCTTATCCTGCATCAATTCTACGTTTTCTCACTAAATTCCAATGAAATTGATGTAGTATTTTGGGAGATAATAACGTTGACGTCATATCATACCATTTTTGGTGGAAAAATGATAAATGTTTAAACAATCGTAAACAATAGAGTTTGGAAGCAAATTGAGAACAACAAACGTTAAAAGAAAGTAAATGACGTTCTCTTCCAAATTGCCATCTCGGATTCGCGATTTTGTTTGTTTTGACCCCCCCCCCAATAAAAACCAACTATTTTTTTCTGAAAAAAAAATCCACAAAATCATTTTTTTGTGAATTTGAAAAGTGAATTTCTTAAGCTCGAATACCAAAATAAGGTGACCGACCCAAATCCGCAGAGGAAAAAAATGGGGGTACCTTTTAGCCACAAAAAGATGCCTCCACGGAGATAGGCTGGATCCGCTAGTGTGCCCCCCCCCCCCCCCCCCCCCCCCCAACCGTTTGGAAAAAATCGGCACCGCTGCTGATGGGTGACGGCGTATCGGCGTGGTCTGGGCGCTGATCCGTCTCAAGCTCGGTGTCCTGGTGCCTGCTGCGGGGACTGGAGCTGTCGCAGCTGTGAGAAGCTGAGCTGGCCACGCGGGACGTGGAGTGTCCCTGTCCTTTCAGCTGATGGCTTTACCCTGTTCGTCAGCGGTAATCGCCGTCTGCAAACAGCGGCACCGCTTCCACCTGTCCGGGCAGGTCTGGATCAGCTGACAGTATTGTGTCCCGCTGTAATCTGTATTGATTACTCAGAAATCATCGTCCTCGCCCGCTCTCCGCGGCGGATGTAACACATCAGTGGGTCGAGTAAGTGGCCTAACGTCTACACCTTGCTATGCTGGGAGAATCCGTGATGGAAATACCGTAATTGCTTGGAAAACTGATGGCAACAAAAGGTGTGTTTGTGCTGAATAAAATGATTCCTTTCGAATGGGTTTCTAAACATCTTGATATTGTTTTCGGCTGTGTTCGAGTACCAGGTATGCTGCGATGATCCAACATGTCCCCCTTGACGCACGTCACAGGAATGGCTGTACAGCGAGGACACGGCGGGGTCGGGGCAGGGCAGGGCAGGGGTCAGTCATTTCCATGCCCGCCGGCGATTAGTATGTGGCGTGACCGACGCTGTCCTGGGGGTCCTGGGGAGGGGGAGGCGAACCGCTAATTTCCACCAAATCACTGCCTGCGGGCTTTCAGCACTTTTCCGCCGAAGCCGAAAATGGACTCGCTGGAACGACATTTGCGGGACAATATGAGCTATATATTGGTCATATAATCGACAAAATTCGACAGGCGTCTCGAGCCAGCTGGAGACGCCGTTGCTGCTGGAGTATGTTCGATGTTCGCCGCCGGAGTTGTATAAATTCGCGACGAAAAGAGAACTACGCTGAAGGAAAGCTGATGGCATTCGTAGAATAATCTTTAATAAGAAGGGCACCAATATTGCGGCTAGACATCAGCGGATCATAAGCGGAAAACTACGCCATACCTATGTTTCGTTTTGCTAATGGAAGGGTAGGGAAATGCATGGTGCATTAGCGATTCCTGTTGGTGATGGACATCTAGCAAACGTACATATGACGAGCGATACAAAGAATCGTCGACCTATTGCTGAATCGTTCAATTTTCCTAATCCTGTAATATTTACCTTATTTGTTTCGTCCACCTTGTGAACGTCCATGGATGTACAATCGATGTAATCGATGTAATGATGTAATGATGTAATGATGTAATGATGTAATGATGTAATGATGTACTAGATGTACAATCGATGTAAATAACTGGAATGTTTATGTGAATATGGTATCTACTCCATGTCATGGCATGTCTCATGATGCAGAGCAATTGATAAGTGTAAGTTATGTCATGTGCTTTAATTTTGCATGGTACTGTCTTAACGGAAGGCGTCAGTATAAATTTGACTGTCACAGGCACAGGACACGGTATAGCACTTCTGCAAACTACCCGCAATTATGTCATTAAATAGAAGAAGTTATTTTATTTTATTCGTACATTACCTATACTACATTGCAATATTTGTATTTCATTTCGTCTCCCTCCAAGTGACGTCGAATTGCTGTTTGTGGTTGTTCGTGCGAGTTGTCATTTAATATGTGGGCACATACCAGCTGAATGTCGTTTTTACTACCTGCACGCACTCGCGAATTAATCTTTACACGACACGCAGAATACACATTCTGAAAATGTTGGTGTGTTTCGTCGTCAATGCATGTAGACGTCCAATCGTTCTGCCGACAGGTAGAGGCGACTGATGCCGATAAGGGTCAGAATGCTGAGCTGATCTATTCGCTGGTGACCAGTCCAAGCGCGCCGGAGTCGTTCTTCAGCATTGACCCGGTCTCTGGCCAGCTGACGACGCTCAAGGTAAGAGCGACGCCTCGGCAGCCGTCCTTCCTGGCCAAGTCTGGCAGAGCGGAGAAAATCGCAACACCAACACTCAGCCAATAGCGAATCCATCGAAAGACCCACTTAGTCCAGCGGTCGTCGGTTTCTTAGTATTCTATTATTTTGCATTTAGTTACTTGACATGAAAATATAATTTTATATTCGTTTTTATCAGTGTCTGTCTATCTGTTCGTATTCTGGTGAAATGCTGCGCCAATGTCGTCGTATCGTCGGCCGATTCCGACGTGAGCATTAAACGCTGTTCACGCTGTTCAGCTCAAACGCTGTGTCACCTGGTGTCTGTCGGGAAAGACGCAGTATATCGTCTACGGCACTGTACTGTACTTTGGTGATGACCTGCCGAGCGAAGCACCTGCATACCAGGCATTTCCAGCGATACTGCCGATAAAAAGTGGCGAATAACGTCTTAATTAGGAAAACACTTTGAGGATTGAGGAGCTGATAGCACTGGTCGTGGATTGCTTTTCCAGCTTTTGAGTAGCTAGTACGTCATTCACTTTGTGACGCAGAAGGCGGTATTCGCGTGAAATGTCATGCACCTTGACCAAACGACACTGATGTGGTGCAGCTGATGACGACGCTGACTGAGACAGCCACGATGCTCTGCTAGCCAGCGCTGGAGCCATCTTCACGGCGATACCGAGCTGTGATGGATGTCTGTGCCAGGCGCTCTCGATCGGCGATGATGAATCAGAGACATGACCTGCGCGATAGCTATCAGCCACGTCATCAGCATCACTGATGACTGTCTGACCCCCGGGACCCGGCCGGTGGGCGGATGGGCTCGATTGTACCCGGTACCCTCGGTGACCCTCGGTGTACCCAGTACCCTCGGTGACCCTCGCTGTACTCGGTACCATCGGTGACCCTCGTTGTACTCGGTGTACCCAGTACCCTCGGTGACCCTCGTTGTACCCGGTACCCTCGGTGACCCTCGTTGTACTCGGTACCCTCGGTGACCCTCGTTGTACTCGGTGTACCCGGTACCATCGGTGACCCTCGTTGTACTCGGTGTACCCGGTACCCTCGGTGGCCCTCGTTGTACTCGGTGACCCTCGTTGTATTCGGTGTACCCGGTACCCTCGTTGACCCTCGTTGTACCCGGTACCCTCGGTGACCCTCGTTGTACTCGGTACCCTCGGTGACCCTCGTTGTACTCGATGTACCCGGTACCCTCGGTGACCCTCGTTGTACTCGGTGTACCCGGTACCCTCGGTGACCCTCGTTGTACTCGATGCACCCGTACCCTCGGTGACCCTCGTACTCGGTGTACCCGGTACCCTCGGTGACCCTCGTTGTACTCGGTATACCCGGTGACCCTCGGTGACCATCGTTGTACTTGGTGTACCCGGTGACCCTCGGTGACTCTCGTTGTACTCGGTGTACCCGGTACCCTCGGTGACCCTCGATTGTAATCTGTGTACCCGGTGACCCTCGTTGTACTCGGTGTACCCGGTACCCTCGGTGACCCTCGATTGTACTAGGTGTACCCGGTGACCCTCGTTGTACTAGGTGTACCCGGGACCCTCGGTGACCCTCGTTGTACTCGGTGTACCCGGTGACCCTCGGTGACCCTTGGTGACCCTCGTTGTACTCGGTGTACCCGGTGACCCTCGGGCTGCTGCATTGATGGAGCGTACAATGGCCGGCGGCGTGTTCCGAAGCTGCAATGCAACAGCTGGCTGATGTGTGTTTTGTCGGCGGCCCGGCTCCATTGGGCACCGAGCGGGCCGGCCGCTGCCAAGGCCAGCCATCAGAGCCATTCAAACGTCCACAGACGGCCAACGAACGAATGAAGGAGCAAAGCAACGGGCACAGACCCACACACAGTACTACTGGCGCAGAGCGACGTCAGACTGGACACGTGGTCTCAACAGGTGTGGTGTGATTCGCGGCACACGGTGTCACACGGCGTCACCTGGTGTCATCTGGTGTCACACAGCGTCACACAGCGGCACCTGGTGTCACATTATGTCACACAGCGTCACCTGGTGGCACACGACATCACCTGGTGTCACATGGTGTCACACGACATGACCTGGTGTCACCTGGCGTCACCTGGTGACTGGCGCCACACGGCGTGTCACACAGCGTCACCTGGTGTCACATGGCATCACCTGGTGTCACCTGGTGTCACACGACATCACCTGGTGTCACATAGCATCACCTGGTGTCACATAGCATCACCTGGTGTCACATGGGATCACCTAGTGTCACACGACATCACCTGATGTCACCTGGCGGCCAACAGCGTCACACAGCGTCACCTAGTGTCACTTGGCGTCGCCTTGTGTCACATGGTGTCACATGATGTCACCTGACGTCACCTGACGTCACATGACGTCGCGCGGTGTCACGCGCCATCACCTGACATGCAGTAGTGTCACACGAATACCTCCTGCGGCATCCGTCTCGGGGGCGTGCCGCGCCCGTTTGTCTCATGTCGGCCGCCGCCGCCTCTGTATGATCGATCTGCGGCAGTGTGGCGCAGAGTGACCGTTTTTACCGATACCTGTCCGCCGCCGCGGCTCTCATATGATGGGACAACACGGCAAGACGCCACCGAAAAACGCCGCCCTGACGCCGCCGCCGGGCGCGCCGTGCCCGGGTCAGAGACAGATCGGCCCTGGGTGACGCCAGCTCCGGTCACGTGACTGGCGGAGCGGTGTGTGCCGGGGCATTGTCTGCGGCGGAGGCGGGGTGATGCATCAGGGTAGGGGGGGGGGGGCGGACTGTGCCACGAGGTCGCCGCGTCGGCTCACCCCAGCAGGCTGCGTCACGGTCACCTGCAGGGCGGCGCTGTAGGGCACCGGTGGGAAGTGTCGGGGGGCCTGTGTCTGGGAGGAGGATCAGCCAACTTCACAGCACCCAAGTCTCTAACGCGAAATCAGTAGAAGTATTTTGATTTAAGTTGCTCTATACTCTAATCCGGTCAGCGTCTGATGAAGTCGGAGCCGTGAATTTATGGATGGTATGCATAGCAAATACATATGGACCGTACGCGTATTATTACATATATTATATTCCGCTACATTATGATAGTGTTTTTTTGTTACCGTGGTAATAGAATAAGCTGCAAAAGCGAAGGTAAAAGGGAAGGGATTTCCGCAAACTTTTGTGACATTTCTTTGCTTCTTGCTTGCTATGCTGATGCCCCGTGCTGTTGCTGCCAATCATAACTGGCTTATCAAACATTTAATAGACATTTCTGGAGTTATTCACACCACCAATTAAAAGTATACTGGCCATACCAGGGGCATTAAAGTGTGAGATGACTCATAAGGCTAGCAAATACAATTTTAGTGTCATACCACGTAAATATACCAGTTGGCGAGTCATTTGGTGTCGTACAAATGAGGCCATTTCCAACTTCAGTTGTCTAATTGCTGCAAATTAATCAGCGCCAACATACATCGGCCTACGTCATTTGACACTGATGCTGGTCTATATTGTTACCCTCGGTCGTTGGGAATGTCATGTTGAGTAGTTTGGCATTGCTATATGTCTGCGTTGCAAACGTTGCCAGTTGTGTAAACTGTCGCCCAGGTGTCACAGGACCCAAGTCTCTAACGCTAACCCACACTCTCAGTGGAGGAAGGTCATTCATAACGTGTCCGGCGGTTGATGTGGCAGTCACCGCTCTATTACAGACCATTCTCGGTTTGATGTCGTGGCTCAGCACCACCTCGTCAGCTGGCGCCGCTGAAGAGCTCTCTTTTATTGGCCCCATTTGGAGGGAACAGGGCGCCTTGTTAGCTGCTGCCTGGCCCGGGTACTATTGTGTTCGGTGACGGCCGTCGGGCCGGGCCACATAACAGATGGACGCATATGGATGCGAGCATAACGAAGTATTCTTCCCAGAGCCGCCTTCTCTTTATAATCCATTTGTTCGTGTATCATTCATCCCGTGGTATTCCAGCAGCCTAAACGAGAGGAGCTGGCTCTCGTTTCATACTACTGCCATTTCCTGAATACTGCCACTGTTAACAACGGGCTGTCGAAAGACCATTATGTAGACCACTTACCCCGCTCACAGGGGCGGCGCCACGGATTTTTATCAGGGGGGCAAGTCAAAATTTAGGAGGCTCCATTTGAGAGGGGGCCTCCATTTGAGAAGGGGCATTTTACCTCCATAGGGCTCCTTTCACCTCCCCTCTGGCTTCCAGAGGGCCATTTCTGACCTCCAGGGGCCCACCTCTGACCTCCATAGGTCCCCTCTGACATCCCCTCTGGCTTCCAGATGGCCTCCTCTGGCCTTCAAATGCCCCCTCTGACTTCCATAGGACCCCATCTGGCTTCCAGGGGACCCTGTGTCCTCCGCGATGGGGCCTGCGAGATTTGAAGCATGGAGGGGCCTCCTTAAATGACAAGGGGGGATATATGTATCCCCTGCCCGACGACAGGGGGGGGGGGGGGACTTCCCCTCCTGCCCCCCCCCCCCCCCACCTGGTGGCGCCGCCGCTGCCCACTGATATATCAAGTTAAGGATATCACCGTCCATGTATACCTACTGTGAGCTGCGATAGGAAGCCATCCGGTTGACTTGTTAACCAATGATGTTGTTTTCGTAATTTTCTTAAAATAAAATAAAAAATTGTTAATAAATGATCTCCCTCGATCAACACTGGACTTTTGGCCTGTTCCGTGTTTTAGGACAATTATGTAAATATATATATTTATCATAGGTATATGCAAATGCTGCAGTGATTTACGCACGACGTCAGGGCTGATTTTACCTCTCGAGATATCTTTGGAAGCGATAACAGAGCTGCATCTTTGAAGTTGTCTATTGCCGTGGCCGCCGTGGGCTTGTGAGAAAGGCAAGAGAGAGCACGCTGAATTGGTTTATACCAAAGCAATATCAGTTTTGTAATGAGCTGTCAAACTCAGCGATCGATCTCCATGTATGTGAGACACATTGGTATTTTGATTGAAACAAGTTTCTTGCTTCAAAGTTATCCTTGCAGTCGGAGCAATGATGAAAGCTAAGCTTTTATTGGCTTCAGTTTTCACCTGTATCTTGTCTGGCGATTTCATTATTTCATGATCGCTGTTGAAACGCTCAACCCCCGGTCTCTTTCCGTTCGTTATCAGAAAATACTAAAACTGTAATTGTTATGAAAACAAAATGTGCATTGAAGTGGAAGTAAATAATAATTTGTCCCACACCATAACCTCATTCCGATGAAGTGCCATAAGCTTTACTTACGTATTTGATGGGTTTGAGAGGGCCGTTTCGCGTCCTTCTAAACACGCATTAACTACTCATTAGCCGATTTTACGAAGGATTTTGCGTCTGGGGCGATTGGGGCGTTTGGGGCGATTGGGGTAAATGGGGGGGGCAGTGTTAAGAGCTAAGGCCACGTGACACGGTGATTGGCCAAAAAATCCCAAACTCCAAAACTCCAAAACTCCAAAACTCTAAAACTTCAAAACCCCAAAACTCCAAAACTCCAAAACTCCAAAATTCCCAAATTCTAAAATTCCAAAATTCTCAAATTTAAAAATTACGAATATTGTTATTCCAATGGTGCAACCAACCTTCGGATACAACCAACCTTCGGTTATTCGGATATTCGGATACAACCAATCTTAGCCCCAATCGCCCCAATCGCCCCAAACGCAAAATCATTCGTGAAAACGGCTATTGGGTGCTGCAGGAATAGCTTCCGGACGATAACGCGTGCATGTCACTGGGCAGTATATTGTTTGATTACGGCTGGTTATGTGGAGTAAACGAAGCCACTGCCCTGCTGGGTAGGTTGTAACGCCGCCAGCCACTCTGCCAGGGCTGTTCCAACTGCCAGCTGCAGCGCGGCCCGGGGAGCTGACAATCTCCCTACAGAGGTCCAGCTCAGCGGCTGAAGCGGCTGAAGCCCCGACTGCTCGTCTCCGGCGAGTCAGGCTGACGCCGAAGTCGGCTTTGATTCGCCGGCACATGGGGGCGTCCAATCTCCGACGGGTGGCGGAGGTCCGCCTCGGCAATCTCCATGTCATTGTGCTCGATCCGGCCCGGTTATACAGGGGTCCAGATTGCCGGCCCGGCGTGTCCAGCTCTGCAGCCGGCCTCTGTTATGCACGATCTGATTGGAGAGATTACTATCTATTTATCCGTATCAGCCCTGCTGCAGTTCAACTATACCAGTGCCCTGCTGGTGTCAAGCAGAGTTCGCCATGGGCTGGGCTGGCCCTATAGGCCATGTGCTGGGCCTGGGCTGGGCATGGGCTGGGCCTGGGCTGGGCCTGGGCTGGGCCTGGGCTGGACCTGGGCCGGGCCTCAACTTTAATGAAATCACTGGGCTCTGGATGGGCCTGGGCCTGACAATTTTGAAGTAATGCGCGCGTCGCACACGCTCAGGTCAGAGCTCAAAAATATTTTAGCCAGCAGTTCACTTACACAGCAACACACTGTTGCTGTGGCTGTGACTTTTTGTTTTGTGGTTGGCATAGTTAGTTCATTGTTTCACATTTATAGTATACAAGTAAATATGTTAGGATAATTATTGCAAATTTTGTGAAAATAATGATATGTTTAATGTGAACGGGCCGGACTGGGCCTGGGCCTCAATATTATGCATTTGACTGGGCCTGGTCCGGGCCTGGGCTTGGTGTTCATGGACCTGGGCCGGGCTGGGCTGGGGGTTGGTGGGCCCGTGGCGAACACTGGTGTCAAGCCCAGGCACGTAGCCAAAATTTCGTCCAGGGGGAGGGGGAGGGGGAGAGAGGAGAGGAGAGGAGAGAGGAGAGGAGAGGAGAGGAGAGGAGAGGAGAGGAGAGGAGAGGAGAGGAGAGGAGAGGAGAGGAGAGGAGAGGAGAGGAGAGGAGAGGAGAGGAGAGGAGAGGAGAGGAGAGGAGAGGAGAGGAGAGGAGAGGAGAGGAGAGGGAGGGGAGGGGGGGGGCGCCTCGAAAGGGTCCCCTTCCCGAGCGTTGAAAGGGCCCCTTCCCAAGCGTTGAAAGGGCCAAACAAAACGGATGAAAAGGCACGTTACAAGGATGGAGAAAGCAGTATGACAGGTATGGCATGGGCCATACTAACTTTGGAACCAGTGACACCCAGTTGAAATCAGCTATACCATCTTCGAATATTTGTTTAGGCTCAAGACCTGGAACTCTGAAATAAATTGCGCCACGGAGCGGCGCGAAAATTTTGAGTCTTATGCCCTGGATATCCATTCTCATCAATGCGGCGCATTGCGTATGGGGCGGACCTCTTCAACTGTTAATGTGCATTTAAAAGTGTGGTAAAAATGTGTTAAAGCGAACTATTTTGCCCAATCATATAGGAAAGTAGCAACATAACATAATGCGCCGAGAAACGGCACGATTTTTAACCCGCATACAATCTAATTTGTAGTGAAATTGCGCCGCGGGTCGGCGCAAAAATTTGGAGCTTTATTCCCTAGACAACTGCATTCTTACTGTTGAAAGACCCAGGGTCCCTTCAGATCGTATAGGGCCTCTCCGACCTTTTCAACGCCCTTCCGACCTGTTCAGGGACTCATCTGGGATCCGCGAATAGACATGATGTAGAGTGGGTGGGTGACATAGATTAAATACAAAGAGGACTTACTCTACAAGAAAAAGATTACAATCGGGGCTTTCGGGTATATTGTAACACCCTTCGTCAGCGATTTTAAGAGGCATTCGGTAACATGTCATTGTTCATCTTAAAGATGAGCAATGGCCTGTTACCGAATGCCTCTTAATCGCTGACGAAGGGTGTTATAATATACCCGAACGCTCCGATTTTAATATTTTCTTGTGGAGTAAGTCCTCTTTGTATTTAATCTTCATCTGGGATCTCTACGTGCTTTGAGCCCTTCCGGCCTGACCAGGGACCCCTCTGACCTTCCAAGAAGCCCCTATTGTGTGTCAAGGGGCCATTCGGCCTGTTCCGAGGTCATTCCGACCTGGCCAGGGACTGCACCCGCTGCTTTGTCGCCCTGCTGACATGCTCAGGGGCCACTCCGACCTGCCCAGGGGCCCCTCCAGTCTGGCTAGGAACCCATCCGGGATGTTCAAGGGCCCTTCCAACCGGCCCAGGGACCTTTAAGTCTAGCCAGAGGCCCCTCTGACTTGCCCAGGAGCCCCTCCGATCCGCCCAGCAACTCTTCTGGTCAGACTGCGCTGGCTGCTTTGTCGCCCTGCCGACATGCTCAAGGGGCCCTCCGATCTGCCCTGGGGCCCCTCCGTGCTGGCTAGGGGCCAATTCGGCATGTTCAGGGGCTTTTCTTACCCACCCAGGGGCCCTTTCGGTCTGGCCAGGGGCCCTCCGATCTGCACAGGAGCCCTTCGAACTTTCCAGGGGCCCTCTGATCTGTCCAGGGACCCTCCAGCCTTCTAAGGGGCCCTTCCGACCTGGCAAGGGACTGCGCTGTCTGCTTTGTCGCCTTGCCGATATGCTCAGAGGGTCCTCCGACCTGCCCTGGGCCCCTCCGTGCTGACTAGGGGCCCAATCGGCATGTTCAGGGGCCCTATTGACCCACCCAGGGGCCCTTTCGGTCTGGTCAGGGGCCTATGACATGCACAGGGCTCTTTTGAACGTCCAAGGGGCCCTTTGGTTTTCCAGAGAGGGTCCTGGTGGTCTTAAAGTGCCTCTGAAGTGCTCTAAACTTTCTAAAGACCACGCTTTGCGTGGTCTTCTGACTCTTAAAGAGCCCATGATACCGCGCTTCGCGAGGTCTCGTCGGCCCTTTTCGGCGCGCGCAGCGCGCCGAAAGGGCCTCCCTGGCCTTCAGGGACTGAAGGCCAGTCCCCCCCCCCCTCCCCTTGGCTACGTGCCTGGCCAAGCCATTCTGATAACTACGCTGTAGGTGACATATAAGCGTTAATAACATTGAAGATGAAAATGTAAAACAGTTAAAACTGATGATTTATGATGCACTGCAGGTGTTTAACTATGCTAACCTTCGTTACCTTGCAGGTGTTTAACCGGGACGAGCCGGACCACGAGAAGGAGCTGCGTGTCATTGTCAAGGCGAACGACAAGGGAGTGCCATCTCTGGAGGGAACGTGCGCCTTCGTCGTCAACGTCCTCGATGTTAACGACAACGCGCCCATGTTCGACAAATCGGTCAGTTTCCCGTTCATTTGTCGTTCTCAATCGAGACAGCCAGCTTTTACCTTATGTCGCTTATTTCAAATACATTTAGGTTACGTTGAGCAAAGCACACAATATTTGGATTGGTTATATATACGAAACTATGCTAGAATTTTGGTATGTAATTAACATTTTCAAGTATGTCGAACGGTCTGGACAATTATGTGCGGTATTGATCGGGAGCTAATGACGTACCAGACCACTACGATGAAAGCATTGCAATCTGCACGTATTGTTGGTTTGCTGATTGGAGCTGTTTTGGGGCCATTGCTTTCCCAGGCTCTTATGACTTACATCGATTCGTCTGTAATTTCCATCAGAGGCGTGTGGCGGGGCCGAGCATTAAAGGACGCCCTGTTTTGATAGTATTGATCCCGTCCGAGTCTCCGGTGAGCTGCACCTCCGCGGTCTTCCCACCTGGCCAGGTTCTCACGACTCCTTATCCGGACCCTGAAACAGAGCTCTGTTCTGAACCTGTGTATCACCCCGAGCCGGATGGTCTCTGGTTTTCCTCCAACTAACTGCGCTGTGGAGGAGACACTATGAGTTAGTGGCCTAGTCCGGATAATGCGCGACAGTCAAGTAGACGAGATACTAGCTGGCATTGCTCGACGGTAACCCAAACGGTTAAACACACAGAATGACGCGCTATATCGGTCTCATTCTCATCGGTAGCTCTGCCGGAGTCTGATGCCTCAGTAACTCGTCCCGGACCTGCAGCTGTGTGCGACGCTGCTGGTGACGCACAACCTCGAACTGACACACAGCAGCCACACTGACACACAGCAGCCACACTGACACACATCAGCCACACTGACACACAGCAGCCACACTGGCACACAGCGGCCACACTGACACACAGCAGCCACACTGACACACAGCAGCCACACTGACACACAGCAGCAACACTGACACACAGCAGCAGCCACACTGACACGCCGCAGCTACACTGACACACAGCAGCCACACTGACACACATCAGCCACACTGACACACAGCAGCAGCCACACTGACACACAGCAGCCACACTGACACACATCAGCCACACTGGCACACAGCAGCAGCCACACTGGCACACAGCAGCAGCCACACTGACACACAGCAGCCACACTGACACAACAGCAGCCACACTGACACAACATCAGCCACACTGACACACAGCAGCCACACTGACACACAGCAGCCACACTGACA
Organism: Chirona hameri; assembly: GCA_036785665.1. Taxonomy (NCBI): domain Eukaryota; kingdom Metazoa; phylum Arthropoda; class Thecostraca; order Balanomorpha; family Balanidae; genus Chirona; species Chirona hameri. Next base: position 31,681 of record JAXIVJ010003193.1, on the reverse strand, counting down.
CACAGCAGCAGCCACACTGACACACAGCAGCCACACTGACACACAGCGGTCACACTGACACGCAGCAGCCACACTGACACACAGCAGCCACACTGACACACAGCAGCCACACTGACACACAGCAGCCACACTAACACACAGCAGCCACACTGATACACATCAGCCACACTGACACACAGCAGCAGCCACACTGACACGCAGCAGCCACACTGACACACAGCAGCCACACTGACACACAGCAGCAGCCACGCTGACACGCAGCAGCCACACTGATACACAGCAGCCACACTGACACAACAGCAGCCACACTGACACACAGCAGCCACACTGACACACAGCAGCAGCCACACTGACACACAGCAGCAGCCACACTGACACACAGCAGCCACACTGACACGCCGCAGCCACACTGACACACAGCAGCAGCCACACTGACACAGCAGCAGCCACACTGACACGCCGCAGCCACACTGACACACAGCAGCCACGCTGACACGCAGCAGCCAGCTCGCCGATGGCTGGCTGCTCGTGGGAGATCCGGTGCTGGGTCACAGTTCGCCATTAACCGAACGTCGCAGTTTATAATCAGCTGAACTGCGACGTGGCTGGAGTCGCGCGCTGAGCCTAACTCCACGGTCAGTTCCAGACAAGACCCCCCACCACCACACCCACTCCGCCGCAGGTGGCTGCAGCTCGTGCCGTAAGGGAGCGGCCGCGGCACCAGCTGTTGCTTGTTACGTCCTGCCCATATGCATCTGATTCACATTTCGAAATGGATTAGGATGCCACATGGACAGCAACGTTGCAGTTTGTCATCAGCTGAATAACCCCACAGTCCTCGTCTTGCCTGCCCAGTGGTTCGCTCAACTCGTTTCGCCCACCGAATCTAGTGAGCGCTGGCCGCTGCCGGAAGGCGTCGCTTCACGAGCGATGTGCTTGGGGAGCCGGGGACGCGGATGTCCTGCTCTGCCGGCAGACAGACGCCCGGTCTCGGCCCTAATGCCCGCTGTTCGGTCCCGGACCGGCAGCCACCGGCCCGCCGACTGCCCGCCCCGCTGCTCCCCGGCCGACCGTTTATCATAATGTCCGTATGCTCGACAGAGTGATCATTTGCCTGGCCGGTCGACTGGCTGGAGCAGCTTACGTGGTGTGCAGGGCGCTGGCAGCTCAGAGCTGCCGGGCTAGCTGTGAACAGAGCTGGCGTGGAAGCTCTTTCCCACCCGCCCCCTCCCCCGTCGCAGTTGGCTGCAGCTCGTGCGGGAAGAAAGCGGCCGCGGCACCAGCTGTTGCTTGTTACGTCCTGCCTATATGCATCTGATTCACATTTCAAAACGGATTAGGATGCCGCATGGGGTGCGCAGGAGATCACTGGCGGATCCAGCCGTCGGTTGGGGGGGGGGGCAACTTTTTGTGGCAAAAAGGTACCACATTTTTTTTCTCCGCGGATTTGGGCCGGTCACCTTATTTTGGTATTCTAGCTTAAAGGAAATAGTTCACCTTCGGAATTTTTTTCAGAACACGATTTTATTATATTTTTTAATAGTTTCTTTTTTTCTGTTTAAAAATGGTCCTACATCGCGCCAATTCAGGACAGATGGTTGTAAATTATTGATTGTATGGTGTGCGTTATTGGTCTGCGCATGCTCCATGGCAGTGCTGGCACTTTCAGACGGTACGGTACATCATATATGCGCCGTATTCCTTCGCCAAAAAGTCAAATATCTTCGGCTGGAGAGTCTTTTCAGCCAAGAAAAGTTCCAGATAAGGATTTCTCAACACGGGGTACAAAGCTGCTATTTCAGTTCAAAACCCATGTTGAAGGTGAACTATTTCCTTTAACCCTATTTGTAACAGGGGGCGGATTCCGCCCCCCCCCCCCCCTCATGTTTTTCGCAGATATCTCCAGAACAGCTGGGAGCAGGCCCATGAAATTTTGGAACTTTTCATAGAATTGAACTCCGCATTTGGAGTAAAAATTTTGAGTTCTTAACTTGAACAGAGGCGGTTCCAGGGCACAGTTTTGGGTGGGTTCGGAGGCGACATTTGGCGAAAATACGGAAATGCGATCTTCACGGTTTCTTCCTAACTGCATCAAGTATGAAGGAGTTACATCGGCTTACCGTGATTGCAACAAGTGCAAATTAGATGATGTTAATGAAATATCATACAAAATTGCATGGCAGAGGCGGTTTCAGGGGCTTGAAAGGGGGGGGGGGGGTTCCAGGAAGTATTCAATGCTTGGCGGGAAGCCAATAGAGCAATGTAAGAGGCATTTATAGCTATCAAGATGTAAAAGATAGCTTCTGCTTCCATTATTTGCATAATTTATTACATATAGAGTTCCAGGGGCGTGTTCAGGAACATGAAAAGGGGGGTGACTGGCATGGTGATGACGATATGCCAGCGATAACGGCGCAATATACGTTTAGCTTATAATAATATATGCACATATGAGACCAGAAAAGGGAATAAAGTCATTTTTTTGCAGAGGCGCGCTCAGGAATGGAAGAAAGGGGGTCATATTATTGCAAGGAAACTAAGAGGCATGGGCGTACAATGACATAACATACTGCAGTTTTCGGATGAAACATGCACCACAGGCTACTATACGAACGATTATAAGATAGTAGGCGAGTCCAGGTAGGGTAAAAAGGGGGGTAAGCAATGTTAATTGAAGTTGTAAGTGAAGTAGTCACTGTTGACTAGTTAGTATCATAATAGCGGATAATATACTTATCAAAAGGTCTTGCGCCGCCCTAGTTTGGATCCTAGATACGCCTATGATGAAGTACAACATGCAAAAAGGAACTATCTATGATCAGTAACATATTTATAGTGCTGGGTAGCAACTTGTCTGCGGTTAATATTTTTCCCAATTTTACCCCCCTTTTTCACTAACCTGGTACCGCCTATGGCAACAAAATATGATTTATAACTGTTTTTTCTAATGTCTCAATCACATACCATTTCATTTATCAAAAAACAACATCAAAAAATGTTTTTATTACGCATTTACTTCACCCCCATATTGAGTGACCTGCACACGCCTATGATTTTTGAATTTTCAAACGTGACCGTCATATATCAATTTCCAATTCAATCTCTATCGATTCCTATTAGTTGTGTTAAAATCGGTCGATAAACATGAAAGCTATGTTGGATCAAAAATACCACTAAAATTTGTAGTTTTTGCCCCCCTGTTGCCCCCTATCCCAAATTTATATTTGTATTATTATTTATAAATGTAGATCGTGTTGAGGGGAACCAAACACCGTTTCATTTTTGAAAATCAGACGGGTAGATCTCGAGATCTCGGGGGGGCAGAATCCCCCCCCCCCCCCCTGTTATAAATAGGGGTAGCCAGGAGCCTGTTACAAATAGGGTTAAGAAATTCATTTTTTAAATTCACAAAATGTTTTTTTTCTTCATTTTGGGGGTTAAACACCCACAATTTTGAAAATCTGAGATAGCCATTTTGAAGACAATGCCATTTCCTTTCTTTTGACATTTTTATTTGCAATTTCCTTCAAATTTCTATTTTCTACGATGTTCCAAACACTTATCATTTTCCCACCAAAAATGGCATGAAATCACGTCATTAAAACGACATTATCTCCCAAAATACTGCATCAATTTCATTGACAGTTGGTGAGAAGACTTAGACTTGATGCAGCATAAGTTACTAAAAGTTTCACGTTGATATCTATCATAGTTGTCAGGTTATTGAGAAAATTCGAGAGGGAGCAGATACTTCTGATGTTTGAGCTAGAAATACCTATCTCAACCTAGGTACCTACCTATAGTTTGTTTTATTTTGATTGCACAATTACCATTCAGTTGCTGACACTAGGTCTAAACATCAATTTATTGACGCGTCAATTTTGTTTATGCAAAGTGGGCGGAGCTTGTCATAGGCACTGTACTTAAGGATAACACAAATTGACACAATTATTGACAACATTTCACTAAAAACACCTAGTCCCCATGGACAATGGACAGTCTCCAAAAATAATCACACCATCTGATGCACAACACAACTCCATCCATCTCGGTCACAATTCAAACTGTTTACGTAATTTTTGGGGGGTTTGTTTCGGGAAAGATTGAGACGCCATCACGTGGCAACAAATTACATCAAATATGTTTCTGTCATTTCTGAGGAGAACCTGTTGTTTGTGAACCAAGCACTGTATCCTCTTGGGACCAAGGTGATAATGGGAACTCTCACACTGTTCTGAGGGGTATGGGGAGCCGGGCAGACTTCTTCAGAGGCCCGCCGAGGGATTGAACCCCGCTTCCCGGCACAGAAGGCAAGTATCTTACCACTGCGCCGAGTTGCTCCCCGAAAAGTTATTTCCACAAAAGCAACGCGTCATTTTTGACAACCATTTGCGCTGAAATAGAGTGTAGATTGGATTCCAAATTGATACCATATAAAGTGTTCTTCCTACATGTTCAAACAACATGTACATGTACAAGGCAAGAGCCGTGTTTTCCGAAACATTTGCAGTTTTTTTTCACTGTGGATAGCTGGATTTTGCTTGCTGCAAAGTCAATTTTTACAATAAATTGTTAACGTTTTTTTGTGGGGGGAGGGCTAAAAGGCATGTTGGCCTCCCTTTCCAAGCTTTTAGGGTGTGGGGGGCATGGCCTGGTTGGCCCCCTGGATCCGCCAGTGCAGGAGATGAGGTGGCGAAATTGAACACATGTGTGTTCTCCTCATCGCTGGAGGTCACAGGACCCTCGGGTAAAGGCACCGCCAGGGCTGGTCTTTACCGTGTCCCGATGGCTGTACTGCGGTGACGGTGACACGGCTGCGACAACGGCACGGAATTATACGGCGGTGACACGGAATGGTGCTGCGATGGCACGGAATGCTGCTGCAGTTATTGGCGGATCTTGAACGGTGTTTTTTTTTTGGGGGGGGGGGGGGTAAATACAAAAAAAAATGTCACGCAATTATGAAAGCTCATCGGATTTCGCTTGCTTATGCATTGATAGATGATTTAACCCCCGCCAGTGCAGCGTCCGATCACTGCGTGCCCGTGCAGGGCTGGGGGTACGTACGACCCCCCCCCCCCCCTTGGCGTTTCGCCCCCTAATTGAGCTAGATCTTCGATGCAAAGACTAGCGTGTTGCTTGTGACGTGACAAGAAGCCACTGACACCCGATTTTAAGGTCCTGAGTCATTAGGTCATAGGTGACCTCTAAAGTCATGTCATGTCGACTGGACCCCAGTGTACCAGTGTGTCTCACCAGATCAGAAGTGGCTGTCGTTTCAACAGATATTCTTAGATCAGTTGGATACTGTCGCCCCGCTCAAATGCATTCGTGTAAGACCTGGTAACTCGCAGCCGCTGACATACGAAACACAGCAGCTACTGCAGCGCCGCCGCGCGGCTCTGACCGTGCGCGACCGCGTCCAGTACAAGCGCGTGAACAGGCTGCCGGGCGTCTATCCGCAGAGACTGCCGGGCACTGTACCAGCGGGAGATAGGTCGGGGAGACCGCGGCAGCCTGTGGCGAGTTCTCCAGCCAATTATCGGCCGAAAGAAACGGCAGTGCGAAACGCCAAATGTAACACCAGACGCGCTGAACGACTACTACGTTTCGGTCGGACCGACCACCGCGGCTAGCGTACCGGCACCAGCCGCGCCCCTTCCGACGCGGCTGCCGCGCATCAGCACTAGTGCATTCAAAGTTCAGCCCATTAATTTCGAATCGCTATGCGCAACGCTCATGTCCATGAAACCATCAAGCTCTGTCGGCAACGACGGGATCAGCGTCGCAATGCTCCAGACCTTTTTCTTTGGGCTGGTACACCCTCTGCTGGATGTGGTGAATACCAGCCTCGTAACCGGACTCGTCCCGACACCCTGGAAGCACGCACTAGTGACACCTATCCCCAAGGGGAAGGCCTCCAATAACCCAGCAGATACCCGCCCTATTTCTATTTTGCCAGCTGTTATGAAGCTCGTGGAGAAAGCCGTACAAAATCAATTCACCGGATATCTCGAAACAAACAAACTTCTCTCTTCAGCACAGCACGGCTATCGCAAAAAGCACTCAACCGAAATGGCGCTCCACGTCATTACAGACAAGGTGCTTCACGCCATGGACAAAGGCCAAATTTCGCTTCTGGTCCTACAGGATTTATGGAAATGCTTTGACGTTGTGCCAAATCAGAAACTTTTGGACAAACTATCCCTGTATGGAGTCGACACCGACTGGTTTACAAACTACCTGACTGGTCACACACAACAGGTTCAGATACGTGGGGCGGATGGCAAAAACATCAGATCGCGAACAAAGCCAAACACGATCGGCGTCTACTAAGGCGGCGCTCTTAGCTGCATCTTATACATGATCTCTGCCAATGACATGAGCCAGTGTGTGCCTGACGACGTCACGGTCGTGCAATTCGCCGATGACACGCAGGTCCTGATCAGCGGGCGAAAGCAGGGCCTGCAGCAGCTTACCGCCCGAATGGAAGCTGCGCTCGGCTCACTGTACCAGTGGTTCTGTCACAACGGTGTGAAACTGAACGCAAAGAAGACCCAGATGTTAGTCCTGGGCACACCAGCCATGCTGAGAGACTTACCACCGGTGACACTGAGTTTATGCGGGACTGTGATTCCCGACTCGAGACAGGTCAAAAATCTAGGCCTCACAATCGACCGATATCTCAACTATCATAGCCATATAGACACCATGACCAATAAGTGCACGGGCATGTTCATCGCCTTGAGCCACGCGCGACACGTGATCCCGAACTCGTCTCTGAAAAACATAGTCCAGGCACTGCTATTGTCGATAGTGCGCTACTGCATAGCTGTGTACGGCTCGTGTGGCGCAGTTCAGCTGCACCGCGTCCAGAAAATCATCAACTTCTGTGCGAGAGTCGTGACAGGCCGACGGAAGTACGATCACATAACAGACGCCATCCGCACTCTGTTGGCTTACTGCGAAACAGTTGGTAGATTACCACACTGTGAGCTCTGTGCAGATGGCCATTGTAACCGGACAACTAGAGTGCATCAGCGACATCATTTGGCCGCGGGCAAACGAGCAACATACGCATGACACCAGACGAGCTGACCGGTTCACAATGCCGCGAATGCGCACAGAGACGGGGAAAAGACGACTGTGCAGCAGAGGAGTGAGCACACTGAACAAACTAGGGATAGACCCAAGCGCACCGACGTTCCGGAGCAACCTAAAGCGCACGATATTAGACGGATAGAGGCGAAACGATGTCTGTGCAAGCGACTGAACTGTGATGTGTATTGTACGTGTACCTGAATTTATGCCCTCGTTTTTTTTTAACAGAAATGACGTGCATCTTTTAAAAGCCATATCCATCGTGGATGAGTTGCGAAATACATCAATCAGTCAATCAATCAATGAACCCACACATCATCAAAATTGTAAATACGTAGAAATTGAAATTAATCGAGCTAGAATCGTGAATGAGCATATAATTATGCTTAATGGGTGCCAAATTTGAAATGAGTGTCACAAAATGTCATAGAAACTGACAAATTCCAAAAAGGTCATGTCAGGTCATCTGAGGTCATTGATCTCGGTTGACCTATGGAAATGCATGCCCCCAGTGGAACATATAATTATGTAAAATGGATCCCAGATTTGAAATCAGCGTCACAAAATGTCCTAGAAACTGCCAGAAGCCAAACAAAAGTCATCTGAGGTCATCGGAGGTCACAATCTCAGTAGAAACCACAACTGTCACCTGGAAACACATGTGTATATGCTCCTGAACAACACACACTCGGAAACTGCACAAGTTACAAGGATCGATACTACGGGACGCCAGTTGCGCTTGACATGACCTTGAAAACGGTCATAGGTCACAGGTCATGGAAGTTAGAAGTTTTTAATTTTCCGAGATTATGTCAAATTGTTCAAAAGTAGGGTCCTGAAAGTTGCATCGCAATCGGTTGATATTTACGCGAGTTATTCTCGAAAAACCGAGGGCGTGTGGCATCCACCCCCTGCACTGGCGAGGGTTAAAATAACTTTTCTTATTAAAAGTTGCTTAGATTTGCTTCTATATCAGGAAATGTGTCAATTTTGTGCCAATTTCAGGTGTTTTTTTGTGGGAGGGGGGGGGGGCATGACCGCTTTGCCCCCCCCCCCCCCCCTGGATCCTCCAGTGCGGTAACACGGAATGGTGCTGCAGTGATACGGAATGCTGCGGCAGCTGCACGGAATGGCGTGCGCGGTGCTTTGTGGAGCCGCTCGGGGCACTGGGGACGACGCTCGGCGCGCAGATGGCTCGCCATTTGTCGGTGGGACAGCTCCGGAGACTAGTGGCCGCAGCGGCGATCGTTTTCAGGACGGACTGATCACGCAATACCGTGGTGAGGTGGACGGAGGAGACAATACCGTGGTGAGGTGGACGGAGGAGACAATACCGTGGTGAGGGGGACGGAGGAGACAATACCGTGGTGAAGTGGACGGAGGAGACAATACCGTGGTGAGGTGGAGGGAGGAGACAATACCGTGGTGAGGTGGACGGAGGAGACAATACCGTGGTGAGGTGGAGGGAGGAGACAATACCGTGGTGAGGTGGACGGAGGAGACAATACCGTGGTGAGGTGGACGGAGGAGACGGGTAGTCGAGTCCCACGACACAGCGTGGCAGGTCATTCGTCTGGGTTACATAACTTCAGTGAAGACCTGTACAAAGATCAGAGAGTGATCCGCTAATTACAAAGATCAGAGAGTGATCTGCTGATTACAAAGATCAGAGAGTGATCTGCTGATTACAAAGATCAGAGAGTGATCCGCTAATTACAAAGATCAGAGAGTGATCTGCTGATTACAAAGATCAGAGAGTGATCCGCTAATTACAAAGATCAGAGAGTGATCTGCTAGTTTGCCAAGTGTGGCTGGTTGGGCGGACCCCGGCCATCTGATTGCACAATTGTAGTGGGCAAAAAAGTCAGCGGCGGAAGTTGAGCGTGACCCAAACAAATTAGCACATTCCAACCAACTCCCTGTAGCATTTGACCTGTTTCTGTTCTCTGCAACCGACTGTCGGCCAGCCTGATTACGTTCAATTCGTGAGCGCAGAGGCGCTGGAGCCCAGGCAGTCGAGGCAGCTGAGGACAGTCACGTTTTGTCGACTGAACTACATGTGAAGACCTGCTTTGGTTGTTACTGTCCGCGTGTCTGCACTCTGCAGTTCATACAACCTTACGATGCTCATTTTTCTTGACATTTTAAGTTGTAGCGCCCTGGCTCGTATTCGAAAAGCGTGTTTTCAGACACAGCAGGTATTTAGGGAGGGCATCGATTTGCTGTATGGTCGGAAGATAGGATGATCGGCCAGCTGGTCGGAAGGTCGTTCGGTCGGTCGGTTGGTTAGACGGTGGAACGTTCGGACGGTGACGGTCAGGTGGTCGGTCGGTTGGTTAGACGGTGGAACGTTCGGACGGTGACGGCCAGGTGGTCGGTCGGTTGGTTAGACGGTGGAACGTTCGGACGGTGACGGTCAGGTGGTCGGCCGGTTGGTTAGACGGTGGAACGTTCGGACGGTGACGGTCAGGTGGTCGGCCGGTTGGTTAGACGGTGGAACGTTCGGACGGTGACGGTCAGGTGGTCGGCCGGTTGGTTAGACGGTGGAACGTTCGGACGGTGACGGTCAGGTGGTCGGCCGGTTGGTTAGACGGTGGAACGTTCGGACGGTGACGGTCGTTCGGTCGGTCGGTTGGTTAGACGGTGGAACGTTCGGACGGTGACGGTCAGGTGGTCGGTCGGTTGGTTAGACGGTGGAACGTTCGGACGGTGACGGTCAGGTGGTCGGTCGGTTGGTTAGACGGTGGAACGTTCGGACGGTGACGGTCAGGTGGTCGGTCGGTTGGTTAGACGGTGGAACGTTCGGACGGTGACGGTCAGGTGGTCGGTCGGTTGGTTAGACGGTGGAACGTTCGGAAGGTGACGGTCAGGTGGTCGGTCGGTTGGTTAGACGGTGGAACGTTCGGACGGTGACGGTCAGGTGGTCGGTCGGTTGGTTAGACGGTGGAACGTTCGGACGGTGACGGTCGTTCGGTCGGTCGGTTGGTTAGACGGTGGAACGTTCGGACGGTGACGGTCAGGTGGTCGGCCGGTTGGTTAGACGGTGGAACGTTCGGACGGTGACGGTCAGGTGGTCGGTCGGTTGGTTAGACGGTGGAACGTTCGGACGGTGACGGTCAGGTGGTCGGTCGGTTGGTTAGACGGTGGAACGTTCGGACGGTGACGGTCGTTCGGTCGGTCGGTTGGTTAGACGGTGGAACGTTCGGACGGTGACGGTCAGGTGGTCGGTCGGTTGGTTAGACGGTGGAACGTTCGGAAGGTGACGGTCAGGTGGTCGGCCGGCCGGACGTCTCGGACATAATGTAGACGGACGGCCGGCGGGCGGCCAGGTCCTGCTGTTCACTGTTGAGCTGCCGAGCTGCCCGGCTGAAACCCCGGACCTGCAGGACAGTGATCGGTGGCCGCTGCCGCCGCCCGGCAGATTTACACCCTGTCCGGTCTGTCCGGGCCGCGCCGAGCTGCCGTCCGTCTGCCCAGCTGCCGTCCGTCCTGGGATCTGATGCCGTCCGTCCTGGTCTGCTTCCGTCTGACCTGGTCTGCTTCCGTCCGTCCTGGTCTGCTTCCGTCCGTCCTGGTCTCCTGCCGTCTGTCCTGGGCTCTCCCGCCGTCTGTCCTGGTCTCCTGCCGTCTGTCCTGGTCTCCTGTCGTCTGCCCTGGGGTCTCCTGCCGTCCGTCCTGGGCTCCTGCCGTCTGTCCTGCTCTCCTGCCGTCTGTCCTGCTCTCCTGCCGTCTGTCCTGCTCTCCTGCCGTCTGTCCTGCTCTCCTGCCGTCTGCCCTGCTCTCCTGCCGTCTGTCCTGCTCTGCTGCCGTCTGCCCTGCTCTCCTGCCGTCTGTCCTGCCCTCCTGCCGTCTGTCCTGCTCTCCTGCCGTCTGTCCTGGGCTCTCCTGCCGTCTGTCCTGGGCTCCTGCCGTCTGTCCTTGTCCTCTGCCGTCTGTCCTGCTCTCCTGCCGTCTGTCCTGCTCTCCTGCCGTCTGTCCTGGGCTCTCCTGCCGTCTGTCCTGGGCTCTCCTGCCGTCTGTCCTGGGCTCCTGCCGTCTGTCCTGGTCCTCTGCCGTCTGTCCTTCTCTCCTGCCGTCTGTCCTGCTCTCCTGCCGTCTGTCCTGCTCTCCTGCCGTCTGTCCTGCTCTCCTGCCGTCTGTCCTGCTCTCCTGCCGTCTGTCCTGGTCTGCTTCCGTCTGTCCTGGTCTCCTGCCGTCTGTCCTGGTCTGCTGCCGTCTGTCCTGCTCTCCTGCCGTCTGTCCTGGTCTGCTTCCGTCTGTCCTGCTCTCCTGCCGTCTGTCCTGGTCTGCTTCCGTCTGTCCTGGTCTCCTGCCGTCCGTCCTGGGGTCTCCTGTCGTCCGTCCTGCTCTCCTGCCGTCCGTCCTGCTCTCCTGCCGTTTGGCCTGGTCTGCTGCCGTCTGTCCTGCTCTCCTGCCGTCTGTGCTGGTCTCCTGCCGTCCGCTCTGGGTCTCCTGCCGTCCGTCCTGCTCTCCTGCCGTCTGTCCTGGTCTGCTGCCGTCTGTCCTGCTCTCCTGCCGTCTGTCCTGGTCTCCCGCCGTCTGTCCTGGTCTCCTGCCGTCCGTCCTGGGGTCTCCTGTCGTCCCTCTGTCATTTGCCCAGTTAACCCCTGTTCTGCCGAGGTCCGAGGTTTCTGTGTGGCAGAGCTGCCACCTTCAGTAAAAGCTGCGGGATTCACTCTGGCCTGGCCTGCCAGTAAAAGCTGCGGGATACGCTCTGCCCTGGCCTGCCAGTAAAGGCTGCGGGATATGCTCTGGCTTGGCCTGCCAGTAAAAGCTGTGGGATTCGCTCTGCCCTGGCCTGCCAGTAAAGGCTGCGGGATACCCTCTGGCCTGGCCTGCCAGTAAAAGCTGTGTGATTCGCTCTGGCCTGGCCTGCCAGTAAAAGCTGCGGGATACGCTCTGGCCTGGCCTGCCAGTAAAAGCTGTGGGATTCGCTCTGGCCTGGCCTGCCAGTGAAGGCTGCGGGATACGCTCTGGCCTGGCCTGCCAGTAAAAGCTGCGGGATACGCTCTGGCCTGGCCTGCCAGTAAAAGCTGCGGGATACGCTCTGGCCTGGCCTGCCAGTAAAGGCTGCGGGATACGCTCTGGCCTGGCCTGCCAGTAAAAGCTGTGGGATACGTTCTGGCCTGGCCTGCCAGTAAAGGCTGCGAGATACGCTCTGGCCTGGCCTGCCAGTAAAAGCTGCGTGTACGCTCTGGCTGGCCTGCCAGTAAAGGCTGCGGGATACGCTCTGGCCTGGCCTGCCAGTAAAGGCTGCGGGATACCCTCTGGCCAGCCCTGCCAGTAAAAGCTGCGTGTACGCTCTGGCTGGCCTGCCAGTAAAGGCTGCGGGATACGCTCTGGCCTGGCCTGCCAGTAAAGGCTGCGGGATACCCTCTGGCCAGCCCTGCCAGTAAAAGCTGCGGGATACGCTCTGGCCTGCCCTGCCAGTAAAGGCTGCGGGGTACACTCTGGCCTGCCCTGTCAGTAAAAGCTGCGGGATACGCTCTGCCCTGGCCTGCCAGTAAAAGCTGCGGGATACGCTCTGGCCTGCCCTGCCAGTAAAGGCTGCGGGATACACTCTGGCATGGCCTGCCAGTAAAAGCTGCGGGATACGCTCTGGCCTGGCCTGCCAGTAAAGGCTGCGGGATACGCTCTGGCCTGGCCTGCCAGTAAAGGCTGCGGGATACGCTCTGCCCTGGCCTACCAGTAAAAGCTGCGGGATACGCTCTGGCCTGGCCGGCTGCAATGGTCAATTATCGGACGCAACTCAGTATTGTTGCGTAGTTGTGGAACAAGACTGAAACTGGTAAGAAAACGATGGAGAATGGTTTGGGATTAAAGCTTAACCAATTCTGTTTCGAGGATATTACGCTTAAAGTGTCTTCATAAATATCATGCTTAAATACCAATTACAATGTCGGTATAATTTTTGTCAGCGTTTCCCGCCGATTCGTTACCGGTGCCTGTCCGGACGCCACCGAGTTGCGCGGACAAAGATGGATTCACACCGGCCCAAGTTGCCGTCTCTGCCTGGCTGTGAGAGTCCACTTTGGCGGATTACCTTTGTCTGTGGTGCCGGGCGGCGGCGGACCATGGACTGACTTGTGACAGGGCGGCGGTGCAGCGGCGGAGCGGCCGACCGATGGCCCAGCTCGGTCTGCCGCTCACGTGGCGCCCAACGCCGACCGGCGCGCGGTGGTCGACCGGCGCCACTGCTAAATTATCGAGTGCGACAAGGCGCACCGCCCGATCCAATGAACGCGACCAGATGGGACCGGCGGACCGGCGCAGCGGCCGGTGACGGTGCGGCGAATCATTCGCCGGCACAGAGAGCCGTCTCTGAGAGGCTGGAACTAATCGGAGCCTGGGGTGTGAGCCAAGTGGAGAACGATGCAAAAAGGTGTGGGTAAATGAACCAGCTGTTGAAATACCGGACAAATTAACCATTGCTGGCACAGCCAAGTGATTCTCCTGGTTTTTGATAGACGAGCCTGTGCAGGTGGCATACATATATTTATTACTTTGGAAACCACTAGTATAGCGGCAACTCTACAGTCTACACGGCGCAAGCGTCATTGGAAGTTGCGTGCTTTTCGCACATATCGCCTGATGGTGAGCTGACGTGGAATAGTTTCCGTCGCCCGGTGTCGTATTCGATCGTGTGTATTTATGACTCGGCTGCGATCCGACCGTTCACCGACCGTTCACCGTCCGCAGTCTAAAGTGGCCAACCGTGTCGCACCTGGAACGATTCATTGCCAGACATCAGCGAACGCTTCCCCGTGACTTAGCGTCTGTCAGGAACAATGGCCAGCCATTACATGCGACCTGCCGTAACCTTTCGTGTCCTGTCCCCTATCGTGACCCCCGTGACTTATGCTGACCTGCCATGACCTCATGTGGCCTGTCGTGACTCGTGACATCTTGTATCCTGCCGTAGCTTTGCTCACCTACCGTGGCCTCTCCTAACCTATCGTGACCAGATGCGACCTATTGTGACCTTTGTGTTACCTTATGTGAACTTGTGTGACCTCCATGGCCTTTAGTGACCTCACATGACCTTTAGTGACCTTACATGACCTTTAGTGACCTTACATGACCTTGAGTGGCCTCCCTTTACCTTTCGTCACCTATCCTGACGTCGTGACCTGTGGTGATCTCTCATGACATCACGTGACCTGTTGTGACCTATCATGACCTCACATGACTTGTAATCTCTCGTGTCCTGTCGTTATCTGTGCTGACATGTGACCTGTTGTCAGCTGTGCTGACATGTGACCTGTCGTTATCTGTGCTGACATGTGACCTGTCGTTATCTGTGCTGACATGTGTCCTGTCGTTATCTGTGCTGACATGTGACCTGTCGTTATCTGTGCTGACATGTGACCTGTCGTTATCTGTGCTGACATGTGACCTGTTGTCATCTGTGCTGACATGTGACCTGTTGTCATCTGTGCTGACATGTGACCTGTCGTTATCTGTGCTGACATGTGACCTGTCGTTATCTGTGCTGACATGTGACCTGTCGTTATCTGTGCTGACATGTGACCTGTCGTTATCTGTGCTGACATGTGACCTGTTGTCATCTGTGCTGACATGTGACCTGTTGTCATCTGTTATGACATGTGACCTGTCGTTATCTGTGCTGACATGTGACCTGTCGTTATCTGTGCTGACATGTGACCTGTCGTTATCTGTGCTGACATGTGACCTGTTGTCATCTGTGCTGACATGTGACCTGTTGTCATCTGTTATGACATGTGACCTGTCGCGTCTCCATCGTGACCTGTCGCGTCTCTATCGTGACCTGGACCCCGTCCGGCCACAGAACTACCAGGAGACGATCGCCAAGGACACGGAGCCGGAGTCGGTGGTGCTGCGGATCTCGGCCACAGACGCCGACAGCGACGCCAACGGCGCCATCGAGTACTTCATCAACGCCAGCCGGCCGACCGACGCCAGCTACTTCAGCATCGAGTCCCGCACCGGGGTCATCTCACTGGCGCGGCCGCTTTCACAGGTGGGTCAGCTGGCGGAGAGGGCAGGCGGGGAGGGCAGGGAGGTCAGGCGGGGAGGGCAGGCGGGGAGGGCAGGGAGGTCAGGATCCATAGAGAGGCCAGAGGGGCAGGGATCATATAGAGGCCAGGGGAGGGCAGGGGAGGGCAGGGGAGGGCAGGGGAGGGCAGCAGGAGAGGGAAGCAGGGGAGAGCAGCAGGAGAGGGCAGCAGGAGAGGGCAGCAGGGGAGGGCAGCATTAGAGGGCAGCAGGGGAGGGCGGCAGGAGAGGGCAGGAGAGGGCAGGGGAGGGCACAGGTGGTCATGGGTCATACATAGGTCAAGGTAGGGCATGGGTCATACATAGGTCAGGGTAGGTCAGGGATCATGCATAGGTCAAGGTAGGTCAGGGGTCATACATAGGCCAGGGTAGATCAGGGGTCATACATAGGTCAGTGTAGGTCAGTGGTCATACATAGGCCAGGGTAGGTCAGGGACCATACATAGGTCAGAGTAGGCCAGGGGTCATACATAGGTCAAGGTAGGTCAGGGGTCATACATAGGTCAGTGTAGGTCAGGGGTCATATATAGGCCAGGGTAGGTCAGGGGTCATACATAGGTCAGGGTAGGTTCAGTGTAGGTCAGGGGTCATATATAGGCCAGGGTAGGTCAGGGGTCATACATAGGTCAGGGTAGGTCAGGGGTCATACAAAGGTCAGGGTAGGCCAGGGGTCATACATAGGTCAGGGTAGGCAGGGGTCATACATAGGTCAAGGTAGGTCAGGGGTCATACATAGGTCAGGGTAGGTCAGGGGTCATAATAGGTCAGGGTAGGTCAGGGGTCACACATAGGTCAGGGTAGGCCAGGGGTCATACATAGGTCAAGGTAGGTCAGGGGTCATACAGTGATGGTCAGAGGAATGTCATAATAAATACTGTCGGACTAGTTCGAGGCCACAGGTCTGGGAATGTATGTTAATGGTTTTACAAATGCATTATATTTGCAATGCAATTGTACCGTTTGCTTCGTGTTATTATTTATACCCAGCACTAACAGTTAGTGTTACTCTTACTGTTACCCTTGCTGTTACCATCAAGCAGCAAATTGTAAGGAGTCTATTGATTTGGGGACTAAACTGTTTGATTTTAATACGGTCCAGTGTTGACCGTTTTATATAATCAGTTCATTATGAAGACATCTGACACGGCTGCGTGACAACGCGACTGCATGACTTGGTCGCGACTGCGTGACTCGGTCGCGACTGCATTACTTGGTCGCGACTGCGTGACTCGGTCTCCTGACAGATGCAATCCGTATCACTTGTGCCACAAAATTCGATTGTAAGCCGTATCATCCCCTTAATGATGGGCATCGGACGTGAGCGGACCAGCCTACCAGTTCCTAGCCACTTCAGCTGGGAACGCCTGATTATGTATTAACCCGCGAGTTACTGGGGTATATTTCATAACGCGACTTACTGGGGGGGCTATTTTTTTTTTGGGGGGGGATATCTGGAACTCGGATATCCGGAACTACTTAACCGATTGCAAAAACTCAAACGGCATTCGATAGCCCTGGGACATTTATCGAGGGAAATATAATATTGTTGACCTCGGGGTCACCGATGACGTCACAGGTCAGGGCAAGTACAAAATGTTTGACCTTGTCAAAAGGTCTCGATGGATGGAATTGTCGCGCAAAATTGCGATAATAAACGCATAAGCAGTGGATAAATCGGTATTATTCGTGTGTCTGACACTTCAAAGTACCTTTCTTAGCTGTTATGACCTTGGGTCAGGTCAAGGTCATCCGAGGTCACGAGGTCAAACTGCAGATTATGGTCATTAGACGTCGTAACACATGTTTATGGGTTTGTTTTTCGTCTTAAACGCGAAAAATGACCTTAGAACATTGTTTGTTCTATATAAATAGAAGTAAAAACCAAAAACGGAAATGAATTTTGTATGCATGGTAATGCTGTGAGAGGTGGTCGATTATTGTCATGTAAAGGTCATAAGTCAGTCATTTTTGAAGATATCGACTTCAAATTTCGTACACATATTCAACGAACACGTCTCAATCACATGTATTCCGGTTTTGGGATAATTCTGATTTTTGTGATTTTTTTTAATGTATTTGGATTTTTCAAAATTTTGAATACCAAAAAAAAAAAAAATCGAGATAGCAGTTTGATAGCCCGGTCTATTGTCAGTAATTTGAATTTAAGACAATTTAGTTTATCTTAAACATTATACATTTGACAGCGTTTTCCACAAACCATTATTTTGCAACAAAAACCGAAGAACATGACATCACTCTGACGTCATTCCCGGTTGACCTATCATAACCTCATATTTTTCCTTTTGCCAGCATGTGTAGAATTGATATGGGAGAAGGTACTGCAAGATTGGTGGCGATACTGGTATTCGTTTAGGATTTATTGCAAAATAACGGGAAGGGGGCAAAAAATAGCCCCCCCCCCGCCAGTAAGTCGCGGGTTAATAAATGTAGGTACGGCACAATATTGTGAATACAAAAGGAAGACTATTGTGTAGCTGTTACGTCATTCGGTCACTCGGTGTTTATCTTCCTGCGTCTCCCTTACACAGGCACGTAGACATAATTTGTTATCAGGGGGGGGGGGACGTCGGTAGTAGAAACAAATTTCGCTCGTCAGGCATATGTTATTGACCGCGGGGGGGGGGGGGGGGCAGGGTCGGGTCGTCAGAAAATCTAATTTTATCTAGTGTAAATGTATTTTTTCGCCATCTCTTCCTCTTCCACAGCGTGTAACTACAAACTATAATTTTTACTCGTTATTTTAGACACCTCAACGCCAAAAGGCGGTCACGTGACTCGTGTCGCTCGTGAGGAGATCGCGGGGTGACCGTAACGTGGCTGGGGAGTTCCTGTCACGTGACAGCTGAGCGCCCGTCAGGGGCTGTGGACATGAACGGGTGTGCTACGGTTATCGCGCGAGCATCTGGCGCGCTTTCTGAGGATAACTGGCGGGAAAGCCCGTTTGGCAGCGCACAGCTGCCATAAAACGCATTGTCACATGACATTGTCGTGTCTGCGACCCACCCACCTGTGCATACAGCCTCTCTCTCTTCTGTAGTGTTGTGGTGTGGCAGCGGTTCGACACGGTCACGGAAGTCACGCCACCTTCTGCTGCCCCGGCGGCGTGACACTGCAGCGGGTGCGTCACACCGTACCGTAACGTCACACCGTCACGGAACAGCTTCCTCCACTCGCTCTGCACCGTGCCGTGAGCGCCGCTGCCGTGAGAGGTCACCGCTGGCACGGCCGGGACCATCAGTCAGCCGAGTTTACGGCGACAGCAGGGTACACAGCACTCACTGCACTCGCAGCACTCACACGGGAAGACGGCCTGGCCGCGGCGCCGGACTGGCCGCCGGCAGGAGATAGTGCCGACCGGTGTTCGGGAGGTCGCCGTGGCTTGGTGGCGTCCGTGTGTCTGGAAAGGTCGCTACTGTTTAGTGGTGTAAGTGTGCCGCTGCGTTCCCAGTTGCCACTCTAGTCAGGATGAAATCGTGAACAATGAGTCACTTTTCCGTGCATCTGTATCTACTTGCTGTGTGGGCCGTGGGTAAGGAACGGGTCAGTCAGTCAGGCAGGCCAGTTAGCTGTGCACAGAAGTTGTATGTACCTTCGACCGACGGCGATTCCGAGGCCAAATAAACTAAACTAAGTTAGTTCTGCGCTCTGCGCAGCTTCCTTCTTCGGGCCGTTGTCGCGGAATTTAATAAACTTGGATGAGGACAGGAAAGTTACGGGCACCAACGCCTCTAAATGAGACCTTTTCGTTTGAAGCACTGCTGCAGTCGAGATTAAGGAGACAGACAAATTTGCTGTAACTTCATAAAATGTTGCAAAATTGCACGATCTTTTCCAGGGGCGTTTGGTCTAGTGACTTACGGACGCATACTAATGCCCCCCCAGCCTGGTTATACATAAATTGTGTGGCTTTTATAAATAAAGGAAAGTCTCACAATCTACAGACGTTGATCAATGCGGTTATTTGAATGAGAATTGCACTTCATTCTTATCCATATTCGAATGGTTGCGAGCTTCGTGTTTAT